>CAUYQV010083969.1:0-17608 GCA_963574575.1 Galagoides demidoff
GGATGTTTATAAATTGGTTTCACAGTAGGGCTGAGTGCATTGGACACTCTTTCTTCTGAAGACATTGGATACTCTTTCTTCTGAGTACATTGGATACTTTCTTGAAATACATTGCTAAGAAGAACATGTTCCAGCTCCATCCATGTAAACATGAAAGAGGTAAAGTCTCCATCCTTTTTTAAGGCTGCATAATGTTCCATGGTGTACATATGCCACAATTTATTAATCCATTCATGGATCGATGGGCACTTGGGCTTCTTCCATGACTTAGCAATTATGAATTGGGCTGCAATAAATGAAATATTTTTAAATGCTATTTATCCCATTTATATTCACTTTCCAAACACAGTAATCTGTGCATAAAACTTTCTCTAGATTTAAATTGGTGTGGGCCTTTTTATCACACTGTTATCAATTCTCACAATCTTCATTTTGGTCTGGTCTGGTCTTCATTCCTCTAATTAATGATTTATAGCAGGAAAACACCATAGGTGAATTCTACAAGTATGGACGTATAGACTCAGAGTTCTGATTAAGAACCAGGTGTGTGTCATAAGTATGCAGGATCCGCACTTGTACTGGTGATTTTACTTAAGGTAACTAATGGGTATTTTGGAAATACAACTCTATCCTAGGAACCTGAATAAAGAAATATGCTTCAGGGTCTTTGATATTTTCTAAAATCAATCTTTATCCTAGTAGAAATACATAAGTAGCACACCAAGATTTCCTTAAAGAATCAATATAGTTTTATATGTTTTGCACAATATTCTAGGTATAACAACTAATCATTCCTTGTTCCTTCTCTTTTTGCCTGGAGGGACGATATTATGTCTTCTTATATGCTCATCATCAGGAAAGACCCAAAGGTCTTAACCATCTTTCAATTTAAGCCTTGTAGATGACACTTGACCTCCTGCCCACATATCATCACTGCTATATAAATGATTATTAGTTAAATCCCTCTGCCATGACTGAGAAGTTCTCAGGAAGGGAAAACAAACAAACAATCACCCAGGCTATAAAGAAGCTGGAAGCCAGAAGTCTGACCTTATAATCCAAAGAAGACCATCCATAATGGAATACAGATAGGAAAACAATTAGCAAGTTCCTTTCATCTACCACCCACTTTTTTGAAACTACTATCTACAGTCATCTATCTCAGAACAAAATCAGATATTTCTATTAAGATAAGACACTGATTATGAACACCATTAACCCAATAGATCATGACGTATCTATCAATTAATTTTTATTTTAGAACAGGTGGGAATTTAAGATAAAGTTACGTCGAATTCCATATATTTAAATTTGGGCTCATGTTCCCCAATAACTCTATCCCCTTAAAAATTTAAAATCTTAAGCATTCAAGTTGAGTCACTACAAAACATTGGATAAGAGAAATTAGCTAAAATTGTCAAGAATGACTTAATTCAGAGCACAAAAAAATCTAAAATGGTATATTTCCACTTTTGTGTCCACCAGCTGCTTCATCTATCTTAAAAGGTTTTTAAATTCTAAGTGGTTACGTATTATAGAAGTAAATTAAGTGTATATTAAATCTGTTTGACAGAGGGCTACAAAATTACCAACATGAGGGCCAATTTCCAGTGAAACTTTAAGTCATCACTTCGAGTTGACAAATTAATAAAATTTATATTTTAAGTTTGGTTTGATTTTGTGGTGTATTTTTGTATTTACAACTTAAAAGTCTCCCAGCAAAAACTATGAAAGTTTAAAGAAATATAAAGCCATATAGCTAAAAAAATTAAAATATTAATGGAGCTTAACCAAATACAAAGAAAGAGTGAAATATAAAGCATATGATTTACTAATAATATATGTAAACCTTGCATGCTTTTACTGCCTTGTACAAAATCAAAAATTCCCAGTAATGCTCTTATGTTCTTTCACT
Source organism: Galagoides demidoff (assembly GCA_963574575.1). Lineage (NCBI taxonomy): Eukaryota > Metazoa > Chordata > Mammalia > Primates > Galagidae > Galagoides > Galagoides demidoff. The sequence goes on from CAUYQV010083969.1 coordinate 1,916, forward strand.
GTACAACACCTAGTTGAAATTATTTTTTCCCTAGGTTAATCTTGCCCAAGTCCTGAAAGTATTGGAATGCTTGATGTTGTTTATTTGTGTGCTCACTGTCTCATAAAGTAGTGAATTAGCTTTTTACCGAAATTTGTCTGGACTAGCACTATGAGAAAGAAGAAATCTAAAAAGTAGAAGAATAGGAAGAGAACATTTATTCACTTGAAAATCATTTGTTGGGTATCTAGAAAATGAAGGGGGTGGTGATAAGAAAAGAAAGCCACAGTAGACTGAAAGATTATTTCAACAGAAGAAAAATAGGAAGAATATCAAATGGAGACAGTGAAGACGGCAAGTGGTGAGGAGTGTCAAACACTTCAACCAAAGACCACCATTAATCAAAGATGGGTTAGTGCTCCGTGTAGCACAGGAGAGCACATACTGTGGGAATATGGGGAAATCTCAGGAAGAGGATGTTAGGATTTGTATGAGGTCAGGATTTGACCTTGTGTTGAGTGTTTGGGGAGCAGGTATAAGCAGGTGGAAACTTGCTCTGGATTAGATATTGCTGGGAAGTGGGGCTAGCTCTACAATTGGGTATCATAGTCTCATGTAGAAAGAGGAATGACTGAGGGAGGGAAAAACTAATTGGTAAGAAACAATGATCACTCATATTAGCTAGGATGGGGGATGTTTGATCATTTGGGGGTTTTGACAATGCTTATATTTTCATCTATTTTCATATATGATTATTTTTATCTAGACCTATTGTTGTCAAAACTGACCTTGTCTGATGTTGATGTTCTACAAAATTGTTGATGATCAATAGAACACTAAGACCAACCTATGAGGGCTAGACCAGCTGGGAGTGACACAAAGGCCTGAGGAATAGTAGCTGGGCAGTTCCTGGACTTTCCTGTTGTTTTTTTTCTCTTTTATGAGAAGGCACATAAAGAGTAGGGTAAGAAAAAGTACAAAGAAAAATAGTTGATATATATTTATTGCACACATATAACAGGAACTATGCTAAATGTTTTAAGTGTATATTTCATTTAATATTCACAAGTCCATAAATTAAGTACTATTTAAGTACCCATAATTAGTGAGGAAAATAAGGCTTAGAAAATTAAATTTATTTATTTAAAGTGGCAAGACCCGTAAAAACTGAGTAAAAATGGTGTTACAATCCTAGATCTATCTGACTTTAGAGCAAATGTGATTAATCATTGCTTATAAATAAAAATGGCTATAAACACAACTTTGGTCCATTGAGTGAGGTGCTTCCCCATTAAAATATAAAGTACATGAGGGCAGAGATTCTGCACTGTCCCTATCTGAATTTTTCAGAGCAAGCACATTAGTGTTTTTTTCTAGAGTATTGCTTAATAAATATTAAAGATCAATTACAGTGATGAATAGATGGATGGAATGAAAATTCACACGATAGGGTCATGACTAATTGATATGATTCACTCTGTGTTCCAGTTAAGTGGGAAGAAACCTTACAGTATTGGTTGCAGGAGGCCATAGTAAGAGAAATGGAAGGACGTTGGTCACAGGGTACGAAGCTTCTGCTATGCGCTATAATTTCTGGAGATCTAATGTATAGCCTGGGAAGGATAGTTAAATACATACTGTATTTCATAAGTGAAATTTGTTAAGAGGACAAATCTTAAATATTTTCACCATACATGCAAAGATAGTAACCATGTAGAGGTGATAGATATGTTAATTAGCTGGAACGTGCCAGTCATGCCACAATAGACTTATTTCAAAACATCAAGTTCTACACATGAAGGAGAATGAAATATGGGCAATTTGGGGACATCAATGATATTTCAATAAAGCTGCTAGAAGTTTTTCAAAACCATCTTGAACTCAGTGGAGCTTATGTTGATAAGTAAGTTTTTATTTTTTTTCTTTTAATTGTGTATTTTCACAAGCTTTAAAGTTCTCTCATATATAGAGAGTTGGGCTGGTCATTGATACTATTCAATTCTTTTGCTTAGTAGAATGAGAAAATTAAACAAAAAGTTTTCATTGATTTACTAAAGATATAAGTTTCATAAGCCACATCAGCCATATTAGAACCTGAGTGGTTAGAACTCATTAAATCACTTTGTTCCCTATATTTTTCAGTAACAAGTAATATATATATGTATACATATAAAACTAGGAAATATTATACAATATGCTTTTGAAATACTAAGATCCACTATAGTTCTGGATCCCAGTACCCTATTTCAGTAAGTAAAATCATATAAGCCAGATAAGTCAACTGACTAAGTGCCCATTCCTTTTGTCTCTCTGTACTTCATAGAGTAGTATAATCATGTGCTGCGTAATGATGTTTTAGCCAATGGCAAACCAAATATATGATAGTGGTTGCATAAGATTATGATAGAGCTGAAAAATTCCTATCACCTAGAATGCCATAATCATTGTAGCACAATGCATTACTCATATGTTCCTGACAACGCGGGTATAAAAATATCTACTGTGCTGCCAGTCATATAAAATACAGTGCATACAATTTGGTACAGCACATAATACTTGTTAATGATAATAAATGACTAAGTTATTTGTTTATGGGTTTACTATACTACATTTTTTATTGTTATGTTTACGGTGTCCCTTTTATGCTTACTTTAGAAAATCTGTAAATCAGCCTCAGGGAGGTCCTTCAGAAGGTATTCCAGGAGAAGGCATTGCTATATCCTAGGAGATGACAGCCCCATACCTGTTACTGCCTGTGGAACCTTCCAGAAGGATAAGATAAGGGGTAGAAGATAGTGAAACTGATGGTCATGACCCCATGTAGGCATAGGTGCATTTGTGTATGTCTTTATTTTAAATAAAAATGTTTAAAAAGTAAAAAAGAAAATTAAAGTTATTAGCAAAAGCTTATAGAATAGGAATATAAAGGGAAAAGTATTTTGTACAACAGCACAATGTGTTGGTGTTTTAAGCTATGTATTCCAAGAGTCAAAAGATTTAAAGAAATAATTAATAAGTTTATTATAGCCTAATACTACAGCATTTATAAATTCTACAGTACAGGGTACAGTAATGTCCTAGGCTAGGTCTTCACACTCACCGATCACTCACTGACTCACCCAAAGCAACCTCCAGTCCATTATGGCAAGCCCCATTTATGGTAAGTTTCCTATACATGTGCACCATTTTTTTCTTTTGTAGCGTATTCTTCTGGGTAGTCATTCACTACCTGTGGAGGGGCTGGCGAGGGGGTGGCATGGAAAGAAAATTCTCACACTTGGTTATTCACAGTGCAGTAACCAATGAGGCTCAGAGAGGCAAGGAATTCACGTGCCTAGAAATTAGCAAGGAAATGCTGCTTTGAACAAAGACCTCAGGGGTCTTTTATGAGCATGAGAAGGGTATACAGGTAACACGGAATGGAACAAAAGTTAATCATAAGCAGAAGAAAACTCTAACCACCTCACTCAAGATAAGGATATGAATTTTTTTTTTTTTAACCATGACAATAAAGAACAAGGAAGAGGGAAAAGTAAAAGGAAACATCTCAGGAACGGTGCCCTATAACTGTAGGTCAGACAGTTACAAAAGAAATGGTACAGGCTCAGGGGGTAGACTCTGACTTCCCCGACTTTCCCTTGGTCTCATTCTGTACTTTGACACCCCAGCAGATCTTAATTTATAATTGCTGCCCATTCCATTCAACCCCTCCAGGTTGTTTACATCCTGCCCTGTGCACAGTGCAGGGGTGGGCATGGGAGGGTGTGAAGGATCTGGGCTCTTGTCAACAGACAGGCTGGAATGTCAGTCAAACCTACATTCACTCCCTGATCTTTCACCCATATCTCCAACCCACATTTCTGTGCCTTTTCTCTGTTCAGATATGCTTGGATACCCAAATCTTCCCACTGTGTCACAGTTGCCTCCAGTGTTCCCTACAGTAGGGTGCTGCACGGGTCAACAGGCTGAGAGGGACAGGCTCTCTCCGAGGGTCTGTGACAGTGCACTTCATGATATACACACAATGACAAAATTGCCTAATGATGCGTTTCTCAGCACACATACCATCATTAATGATGCAGGAGTATATACAAACATTTATACAAATTCACAAAACAGGAAGAGATTATATGTTAGACTCTCCCCTCCTTTAAAGCAGGCTTCCAATAGCATAATTACCATGTTCAGGTGCGGCTTTTTCCTCTGCATATGATTTTTAAAGATTGTACTTGCCCTTGAATAAAGCAACGCTCCTGACCTCCATCCATTACTGCAAATATCAGTCATATTTTTTTTCAGGCAGTGGATTTTAATTTAGCGTAATTTGCCACCAAAACTGAAAGTATAAAATATAGAAATCAAGAGCTGGTCATTCATTGTTATTCACTGACATCTAACCAAACGTGTGCATGTGGAATTTCACAGTCAGGTCATATGCCTTTAAATAGACAAGCAAAACAGAGGCATAGAACATTCTGTCGACAGGTAAATGTGAATCAATCTGGTTTCTTTGAAAGGAAAATAATCAAAGCTCTTTCAAATAATATAAAATGCAAAGTGATTGCGTGTTGGAGGGAGGGGGCCCTATTGGCTCCTCTTCTCAGAGGCCTGATTGCCGTTTTCTAGCGGGAGGAACATAAGCCGCCGCTCCTCTTGTGACTTCTCTGCAGACTTGGATATTTATTAACAGTTGATTTTCGGTAGTTGCTCTTCTTCCCCTTCTTCTCTCCTCCAGTGTAAATTCGTTTTCCCGAATCTACAGCTAGCCTGCATTCCCTTATCAGTTGTGGAATAGGCTGACTCCTTCACTATTGGATTTGAAGTCTTTCATATTAAGTAGAGCAGCTCTGGTTTCAGGCAGCCGTTTCATGGACTATTTGTTTTATTCTTTGTCTCATCATCCTAATCGAAGTCCTCTGAGGCAGAGTCTTTTGCAGTAACAAACAAGAAGAGAGGGAAATTATGAATTATTGCTTCCATGGAAAAGTCAGTATTCGTTAGAAATGTCTGTTGGGTTTAAAACCGAGCTGACGTCAAACATGTAAAAACAATTGTACTCACTTATGAAAATATTTTTTATTACTAAGATTCCGAGTCTCTTATTAGCCTAATACCTAAGCAGTGCTTCTCTTTGGTGTTCAAGCTTCACTGTAGGATTGCGAGGTAGCTGGTAGTGGAAGATATTCAGCTCTCAAGGTTTTTTATTTTTTTTATTTTTTTTTGATGAGAAATGCACTCCTCCTGTCTCCCAAACACTTCATAATTTTTTCCTTACAGTTTTTTTTTATTTTTGCTATAAAATTTAAAATTAACTCTCTGATTTACTGAACAGACACTGTCCTAGATTCCTGATATTGAACAATTATGGGGAAAGTGTAGGTGTCCTGCTCTCATTTTTAGATTCAGATGATTCAAAATAGCCTGAAAGTCCCCGTCTCACACTGCCCCTGCACTCCTTTGATCATATTTTGACAAATTTTTCAGAAGCAGTACAAGAATTGGGTTAGCTATTTAAGTAGAAGTCAGTTTATATTTGGCCGACACAAAAATGGTCTAATAAAAACCCATGTTTCTCCTTAATGGGCAACTCACGTTTTCTGTCTGTCTGTAAAACTCAAAGAGATCATAATGCCCTAACTTGTCATTATCCTAAATATTGATCAAGAATATTATGTTCAACTATATTTTATTTATATTTAGAGATCATTTCTCATACCTATAGAAATATTATATAATTAATTGTTCAAAGGAACCAAAATATGAATTTGATTCTTATACAGCTTTGGGTTCATACAGTCACTAATAAGGTATAAGCATATTATTATACAATATTACAAAGAATGAAAACACTGCTTTCAACTTGAGATATGGTCATCAGGTATCTCTGGAATAATGATAAATATTTGTGTTTTATTAGTATAGTATACTTAGATAGGGAGATACTCTGGAAATTTATTGGTTGTCTATTGCTGCACAGCAAATTACAACATAGCAACTTGAATCAAATTTATTAGCTCACAGTTTCTGTGAGTCACAAGTGGAGTTAGCTTAGCACTTCACTGGGTACTTTTGGTTCAGTGTTTCTCACAAGACTTCAGTGAAGATGCCAGCCAGGACTGAAGTCATTTCCAGGTCCAAACGGAAAAGGATCCACTGCCAGCTTTACTCATGGCTTTGGACAAGGCTCAGAAGATCCACTTCCAATCTCCTTCACATGATTGTTGACAAGCCTTCTGTACTTTCTTTTCTTTTTTTCTTTTTCTTTCTTTCTTTTTTTTTTTTTTTTTAGAAAAAGAGTTTCACTTTGCCACCCTGGGTAGAGTGCTGTGATGTCACAGCTCACAGCAACCTCCAGCTTAGGCAATTCTCTTGCCTCAGCCTCCCAAGTAGCTGGGAGGCGCCCTCCATAATACCTGGCTATATTTTTATTGCAGCTTGATTGGGTCAGGTTCAAACTCACTACCCTCGGTATATGGGACAGTGCCCTACTCACTGAACCATAGGCACCGCCCTTCTGTACTTTCTGATGTAAGCCAGATAAGTTAGTCTTTTGCTACATGGGCATTTCCATAGGACTACTCACCATGAGGCACCTGTCTTTCCCCAGATCAGAGTCTGAGAGACAGAATAATACATAATGAGCAAAAGAAGCCACAGTCTTTTTACACCCTAATCTAGCAGCTACATCCCATCACTTTTATAACATTCTTTTTGTTAGAAGCAACTCACTGGTTGCAGCTCACATTCAAGGGGAGATCATGACACAAGTGTATGATGCTGGGAGATGGGGATCTGTGGCATGCATTTTAGCATTTTAGAAGCTGTCTACCACAGTTCATCCTTGGTCCTCTGTGGTTCACCTCCATCCCACATGCAAATAGCTATGTTTACCCCTTTAACAATCAGTCAGGACACGTGCAGTTATACAGCAGTAGTAATTCTACAATCTTATTCAAAACAACATAGTTTTGGGTGACGCCCATAGCTCAGTTGGCAGGACAGACCACATACACCTAGAGTAACGGGTTCAAACCCGTCCCAGGCCTGCTAAGCTACAATGACAACTGCAACTAAAAAAATAGCTGGGCGTGTGGCAGGCGCCTGTAGTCCCAGCTTCTTGGGAGCCTGAGGCAAGAGAATCGCTTGTGCCCAAGAGTTTGAGATTGCTGTGAGCTGTGATGCTATAGCACTCTACCCAACAGGACAGCTTGAGACTCTGTCTCAAAACAAACAAACAAAAAACAACATAGTTTTATTTCTCAATCATACCACATGTTCTTCCTGGGTTGGTGTCATCATCTATTTTGTACTACTATAATAGAATCCCTGAGGCTGATTTATAAAGAATAGAAATTTATCGGCTTGTACTTCTAGGGGATAGGAAGTGTAATATCAAGGTGTTGGCATCTTAGTAGATCCTATGGCAGCCACAGAAAGTTAAAAGTGTGCTCAAGAGAAAGGGGACCTAACTCATCCTATTAAGAACTCATTGCCTTGATGACTAACCCAATCCTGTGATAACAGCATTCTTCACAGACCTCATGACCTAATCACCTCTTAACCGTCCAACCTCTCGAGACTGTTGCACTGGGTTATTAAGTTCCCAACCCATGAACCTTGAAGTCCCAACACATGAACTTGGAAGGACATATTCGAACCCTAGCAACTTGCTAAGGATTCTCCTCACCTTACCTTCACTCAAGGAGTCTCCAACTTTCCTGGAACAAAAGGAAGGGATTAGGAAGTTGAGCGCTGGTTATTGAAGGATTCTACATGGAAGTGCCTTGTCTAACTTTTGTCTAAATCACATAACCACACTAATTTCAAACGTGCAAGGAAGTTCACTTCTGCCATGTTCCTAGAAATAGGATAAATGGAAATATCAATGAGCAACCTAAAATGAACATAATGGGCAATGTCAGACATTTCCCTTCCACATAACTAAGCATACACTGCAATGATCAAAGCCAGATTTTGATTTATTTATTTTATTCTAAAAATATTTACTATTTATTATTGCATGCTTGTCTTATACAAAATGCTAAAGATAAAAAGCAGAAAAAGTAGCAGTGACTACTTTCGGTTTTTTCAGTGGAGTGGGCAAAGTGATAAGCGTGGAGACTATTACAAAATAGAAATCATTATAAAATGTTAAGATGTAATAGAGGTGTCTAATGTAGATTTAAGAAGAAAAGGGATCAGAGGGGATATTTTACAGGACATAAACTCTGATGTGTTCTGAAGAATATGTAGGTATAGGCCAGGTAATGAAAGTTAAAGGGAAAACCTTTCAATGTTCCTTTAATAAAGTGAATTTATGATCATTGTCTTTTGGATTAAAAGGCCTGATTCTTCTATACTGTTGTTAACTACTGCCTTAGCCTGATCAAGGCACTGAGCATCTGTATGCCTCAATTTCCTCATCTGTAAAATGGGAAGGTTTAGTTAGATGTTGTTCAAGACTTCTTTCGCCTATACAATTCTATAATTATTTCTGACTCTAGAGGCTATTTTTTCAATAGTACCTTCTAGATGAGAATTATAAAATAACTACCTGGATAAAGCAATTGCTTCCTACGGCAGTTCAGTAAATCCCTATGGAATGTTCCCTTATCGAGTGTAATCCCTCACTCCATCTCTCCTCCTTCTACCCTAACCTAGACTTTCAAATATTTCTACCAAACATTGGCAAAGATGCTATACAAAAAAAACACTTATAGGGGAGTTGTAGGGGAGTATAACTATTACAAATACTTTGAAAGAAAGTTTGCCATTATCCCTTGAAATTGAACATATGCATACCAGATAACCCAGCAGTTCTGCTCCTCATTATATACAACATACATACCAAAAAATATCTGCAAATATGTTTACTGTGGCATTAGTTATAATTGTTATAAACTGAAAATAGCCCAATATTCATCAGCAATAGTATAGACACAGAAAGTGTGGTACTTGTATATTCAGACAGTATTTGACAAATTATAATATGAATGTTACTACCAACCAGACACAAAATAACATGCAATACACAATTACTTGTCTATAATGTTCAAGGAAGCCCTAACTGGTAAGGTTAGAAATCAAGACAGTATTTGTTTACCTGAGATGAAGAGGGGAATGTGGGACTGGAAGGAAACACGAGGTATGTAGTGCTGGAAATCTTCTAAATTTTGAATTGGATGGTGCTTCCTCTGTTGATTGCTTTTGTAGGATTCATGGTTTATGTACTTTTCTATAAGGGCATTATATTTTAATATTTTTTAATTTTGAAATTGCCTCTAGATTTTTTTGAGACAGAAGGACTCAGCCTTCCAAGATGTCCTACTTGTTCCTTAAATGGAACCATGTAAAAAAAAATACACACCCATACACACACACACACACACACAAACACAACGAAACAAAAAAACTCTCATCCTTTATTGGTGAGAGCCGCAATTTATTTTCCAGTTTATATATTCTGCCATGTGTTATGAAAACATTATACTCTAGTACAATCTTCAGCGTTTTTCTAAGTTTGAGGTCTCATGAAAGAATTGTGTTAGGATTGAATAAGTTGTGATGTGGGTTAAAGTACTTGTTATTGTTCCCTGAACAGTGTTCTAGTCAATCTCTTTCGCAAGAAACTTATAAGAAAATAAGGGATGGCATTAGAACAAAGATATGAGGGAAGAAGAGGGGAAAGAATCTATGTCACTTAGAGACTATAACATATTTGCCAAACGAAGCTTAAAGACGTACTCTCTGATTCATTCATCCTGCTTTCTGCTGTATAATCTGCATCTCAAAAAAGGACTTGACAGGTGTCTTTGGTCATTTCAATATTTTTTTTCCTGGATATTTGCTCACCCAGCATTTAAGGTAACCCAAGGCTATCTTTATAATTGAATCTGTGAAATATAAAAACAATGACTAATGAAAAATATGTGCAAACAAATAAGTGACAGAGAATGAAAGTTTCCTAATGAAATATCTTTAATATGTACCTTTAAACTACTTTGGAAGGTCAAGCAGCTTTGACCTGCTTTGACCTATTTTGATCAGGATTTTTTGGTGCTTTAGAATAGGATGAGCATTAAAAATAAGCTTCCTAGGAAGCAAACATTTTTCTAATAATTCAAATACAGGAGTGGAAAGCATCACACGTTAGCAAATAAAAGAAATTTTAGTATTTCTGTTGAAATATGTTATTTGCAGGTGTGAAGTGCTAATTATTGTATTTCAGATAATAGACTCATGAGTCACCAATAAAACTGGGGATTGTCAGGTTATTATGAAAAGAATAGCATATAGCATAGATGGAAAAATTATATTAAAATATCCAAAGTATTTTTAGGTGGGAGAATGTAAGATAGACATGATCTAGTTTATTCCATTGAGAAAATAGAAAATGATATTCTCAGCACAGTAAGAAAAAGGCTGTTTTTGAAATGTTTGTTATTTCTGAGAGGGAAACTGGGTTTATGAACAAAGTGAATTAAAGCCTTCAAAACTTCCCACGTACATATGAAAATACTATAAACTCTAGTGGTCATCAGATTTTAACTCACCATGAACAGATCTTCCCTTGAAAGTTATGGATTTTTGGCTATGACAGTTTTCTCAGCCACAACAATCATAAGACCTTGGGCAGATAGTGGGGAAATGAAAACAAAAAAAGACTCTTACTATTAAAACAACCCTCTTACGTTGTTTTTGTTTCATTCTTTCACCCACATCGGGCAGGTTGAATGAACTGAAATCCATCTACTAGAACTAAATCAATTGCTAAAAATCTAATTTTGTTTTGCTTTTGAGAAGTTATTCTCCATTTTCCTCCCTCAACCTCCAGAAAAGAAAATTGGAATTTCTTAATAACTTGCCATTTTGATCATCGTGGAGAAAGCTCAGTTGAGCTAAACATTACGCATGACTTAGAAGAATTAATTCTTTTTATACATCCGGCTAATGTTAAACACTTGCCTCCTCTCAGATTGACAGGTCATTAGCCTGATATCAGTGCTCTGAAAAGAAAGGTAGTTTTATGAGGATAAGAAGAGTTGTCTCAAATATCTGTGTGTCCATGAAAACGTGTAAGAAACGGTTTCAGCCAGTAAATTTAATATACACTTGCCTGACACTAAAGGGGGAAATCCTTTACCCAAATGTATTAACACTGAAGTGAGTGGACTGCAGGTTTATCAACGCTACTTGTCACTCAGCACTGGTCTCAATGGGTTGCGGAACAAAGCTCCAGGATTTCCTACCTCAGGCCAAAAGTCAGCTGCGTGTCTGGCAGCAAAACCTTTCTCTTCATGTCTCAGAAATGGAGCAAGGAGATCTGATCATCTCCTCTAATTTTTGTTACTTAAACAGAGCTGAAAGTAAAGGAAATGAGTCCCTAAAGGTTAAGTTCTGCCGGAGGAAACTCAATTTAATCAGTAAGTGAATGATAGTAAAGAGCCAGATGGGTGAGATTTATGAAGATTCCTTTTGGAAAGTGCCCCCCAGCGGGTGGTTTCCTAAAGGAGTCAGTGGACATAGTGTTTCTGATGCTGGGAGTAAGGGGAAGAAAGAGATTTCACGGCAGAAAGTACATGGAGCATGCTGACTGAGACTTGGGATTGCTCGTCAGATGTCTCTATTTTTGTCTAAACTTCAAAAGCTTTTGCAATGTAATATGTGAAGAGCAGAAGGTCTTGGATTCTGTGATTGGTTATTGTTTTGAAAAGGAAAGAAAATTACCTGTCATTTTCTCTCTACTGGCATTAAATCCCCAGTGGAGGTGCAGAGGGCGTTCCGAATCACCATAACTGCAGCCAGGAGCTTTTGAGCCCATTACTTTTAAGGTTCCGCAGTGCTCTTACTGTCTCACCAAAATCCACAATTGCAGGCCTATAGAAACAGTTCTGCAAAAATGTTTTGATGAGTCCACTTGCTTTGTGCTCTTCAGCAAAGTTAGAATTTACCTTTAAGGTATTTACCAAAAGGTATTTTGAAACCCACGCTAAATAAAGGCTCGCATGCCCCCTTCCTAAAGGAATAACTACATTTATAATGGTAGTTCTCAGGAAATTTACATGGCATATTTTATCATATAAATTTCAAGTTATTTTAAAAAATGGAGAGGGAGGTCGTCATTATGTACCAGTGAAGGGGTCAAGACCTCAGTAAAACCTCAACTGGTCTCTGTCAATACAATTGATGTGGGATAGAAAAGAGATCCCAGTTTGGGTAAGCTAAGCACGATAACAAACACCCAACATTTTAATGGTTGAAAGAACTGAAATTTAATGCTTATTTACATAAAACTCCAGTACCAGTAGCTGTTTCTAGTCAGGATGAGATGATGCCTTGTCATCTGCACGCTATAACATGAATGGACTTTATCAGTGAGAGAGGGGCATGGTCCTGACAGCTGAGAGTGAAGGGTTACGTTCTTCTCATCTTATGGATTGTCCCTTCTCTATACATTTAAGTCCTCAAGGATTTAGCCTGCAGATAGGGAATGTAGAATGACCAATCTGATCGTGTGCAAGATGGTTTTCACACTGTATTCCACTGTGAGAAATACAGTCACGCAGTCACATCTAACTAAAAAATGTCGTTGGCTGTCTAACAGGAGGAAAAGAGAAATGGTATCAGGGACCAACTTACCAGATTCTGTGACACAGGGTGATATGAGAGGGTGAAGGATCTTACAGAGGTGCCCAGCCTTTTGGCTTTTTGTGCCACATTGAAAGAAGAGTTGTCTTGGGCCACACACTAAATACTGATGAAAGTTGATGAGCAAAAAGTAAAAAAAGGACCATGCGTAATGTTTTGTGCTGTGTACCACAACAGATGAGCAAAAAGTCCTTACGTAATCTGCGTGTGGCCCATGGGCCACGGGTTGGATGCCACTGATAGGAAGTTCATCTAACTGAAACGTGGAGAGGGCAGGATGTCAAAAAAGTGTTTCTTCATAAGATAGCAACTTCACCAGGAACTGAAGGAGGGATAAGAGTTGAATATGTTGAAAAGAGTTGAAAAGAAAATACTCTACCCAGAAGAAAGCGATTCTGAAAACAACCACCACAAACTGGGAGGACTGTCTGAAAAGTATCCAGACATTGTTTGTACTGTTGTTCAATGTACATAGCTGGATACTTTCTAGACAGCCCTCCCAGAGTCATTAGGGTAAATCCTATAGTATGGTTTTATTGAAGAATTTTTTTAAATATATTGGTTTTTTAAAAATAAACAGATTCTTTTACATGAATGTAATGCTTATAAGATTTGAACTTCTTCTATGCTTATTAGTCCCAGGATGAGTAGGATGGACAAGGATTGCTTTGGCTTGGCTGCAGGGGTTGTAAGTCATCCCCTTAACAACTTAGGGGGTGTCCCTTCTATAAAGACCAAAGGATGGGGGAAATGTATCATGCAACTTTAGGAAGCAACAAACCAAAACATTCAATGAACTTGATTAAACAGAGGTTGTAAGAAGGCAATTTAGCTATTTTATGTCGGAAATGATAGCCTCAATTTAACATCTTAAGAAGTAGTCAGTATTCACTATTTTATACCCTGTGAACAGAAGAGATTTTTATGTTAGTTTTTGGCATTTCAACTATTTCAATTAAAGATTGTGCTACATAAAATTGATACCATTTTCTAACCTTCCTGGTTTTTCTCCTGTCACAAACCCCCTGGAAAAAAATGGAACGACTGTATATACCTTAAAGACAACGTTGAGCTTTAAATATTTTTAAAAATAATTGTGAGTTTCTCTCTTTTCTAATTAGGTTTTACACTGCTTGAGGCCAGGGACTGTCTGCAAACACCTACCTACGGTGGCTAAGACAAGGTGAGTCCACGGCACATTTTAATCTTTTTCCCTTCTTTGGATCCAAGTACTCAACATGATACCTGATATGTAGTTGTACACGGCAAGTATTGTTTAGGATGGATGGATGAATAACATATTCAAAGATTTTATTCTATTCACCTGATATTTCCATTATACAATATACTAAGATCAATAGTTTGCTTTCTTTGAGAAGCAAAATTAAAATGTACTCCTAAGGATGGAACAACCAGGAAATGATCTGTCCACGAGAGATTGATGTGTCAGTTATTAGGGGTGAGTTTGAGGGAAATCTAACAATAGGTTAAAAGTTTATGATGGATGGATGAATAACGTATTCAAAGATTTTATTCTATTCACCTGATATTTCCATTATACAATATACTAAGATCAATAGTTTTTCTTCGAGAAGCAGAATTAGAATGTACTCCTAACGATGAAACAACCAGGAAATGATCTGTCCGCGAGAGATTGATGTGTCAGATGTTAGGGGTGAGTTTGAGGGAAATCTAATAATAGGTTAAAAGTTTGAATTGCAGGGTGGCACCTGGGGCTCTAAGGAGTAGGCTAGAAACTGGAAAAAAAAAAACCTGCAAAAAAAAAAATGTTTGCATTGCAGCAGAAGACTATAGATTTAAATGGTTGAATTTAGCTACTGCTGCCATGAAATCATTAGCGCTCGACATTCATCTCACCTACGTACTTTATTCTGGTATTCTGGAAGCTACAAGCTATTTTTTGTTAGTGAGGGAATAAACTGAGAAATAGATTAGCAAATGTTAAAAAGTTTAATTTCTGTTAAACGCTAACAGGTTATCACGCAATGAGTTCGGTTCTCATTACTTTGTAATAAAATTTTTGCTATTCACCAGCTTTGTTTCCTTCATATCTTTTTCTTTACTATAAACATTTCATCTATCATAATAATGCTTTTTGATTTAAAACCTTCTGCCAAGTACACTTTTTTCACCCATTGCAGGTTAATTGCATGCCCTTAATCTTAAAAAGATAATTCTTCGGAATAAACAATTCCCATGTTCTTTCTTTAAGATATTTGATCTACTGGCTTACTATTCTTTTTATCATTATCTAGTCATAAACCTGTGATGAATTATAAAATGAAGCCTGTTTAATCCAATGATTCTAAATACAAACTTTGTAAATATAGTATGTGAAGTTGAAAAGTTTCTTAGTAGGATTAAATACTCTTGTCTGCTGAGATTTTGTGCTCCCTGTAG
This sequence comes from Galagoides demidoff, assembly GCA_963574575.1. Taxonomy (NCBI): domain Eukaryota; kingdom Metazoa; phylum Chordata; class Mammalia; order Primates; family Galagidae; genus Galagoides; species Galagoides demidoff. The sequence goes on from CAUYQV010083969.1 coordinate 16,964, forward strand.
AAAGAAGATGATACCACCTCCCATGCATTCCTGGTTATTAACCTCATTAGGGGCTGATATTTCTTACAACTCTAAGGAAGAGAAATATCTGCATATAGAGAGAGTACACAAAGCTCCTGTAGAAATCACGGTGCCATTGAAGTAGAATAAGATGAAAATTAAACAAAAGACAAGGAGATTGCAGTAAATTTATTTCAGGCCTTTAGCCTGTTTTCACTTTGGTTACTCATTGTTTTACTTTTTTTTTTTGAGACGGAGCCTCAAGCTATCCACCTGGGTAGAGTGCCATGGCATCACAGCTCATAGCAACCTCCAACTCCTGGGCTCAAGCGAGTCTGCTGCCTCCACCTCCCAAGTAGCTGGGACTACAGGCACCTGCCACAACGCTCGGCCATTTTTTTTTTTGTTGCAGCCATCATTGTTGTTTGGCGGCCCGGGCTGGGGATTCGAACCCGCCACTTTAGGTGTACATGGCTGGCGCCCTAGCCAATTGAGCCACAGGCGCCGAGCCGCCAATTATCTTTTACCTTTAACTCCAACTTAGAAAATTTTTGTATTACATAAAATGTTGAGATGACTTAATAAATGTATTTATTGAATAAATATTTGTCTATTCTGTCAATTTTTTTATTAAGCTGTTACTAT
>CAUYQV010083973.1:0-11980 GCA_963574575.1 Galagoides demidoff
TGTGGTCCCAGCTACTTGGGAGGTGGAGGCAGGAGACTCGCTTGAGCCCAGGAGTTGGAGGTTGCTATGAGCTGTGATGCCATGGCACTCTACCCAGGGGGATAGCTTGAGGCTCCGTCTCAAAAAAAAAAAAGAAATAAGATTTTCAAATATTTTCTTCCAGTATATCAACTGTTTTTATTCTCATAAGAGCATTTTTCAAAAAGAAGAAATTCTTAATTCTGTTGAATTCCAATTTATCATTTTTTTTTTGTGGTTTGTGCTTTTGATGTCATACCTAAGAACTCTCTGATGGACTCAAAGGCATAAAGATTTTCTCCTATTTTTCCTCTAAGAGTTTTATAGTTTTAGCCCTTTATACCCAGGTTTATGATCCATTTTGAGTTAATGTTTATGTATGGCACAGGCACAAGTCAAAGATTTTTTTCCTTAAGAGTTTCTAATTGTTTCAGCACAATTTGTTGAAAACTATCCTTCAGCCACTGGGTTGTCATGGCACCTTTGATGGGAATCAACTGATGAAGAATGTGAGGTTTTGTACTCCTTGACTTTTAATTTTGTTCCATTGCTGTAATGCCTATATATAGTCCCAGTATCGTATTATGTTGATCACACCGGATTTATAGTAAGTTTTGAAATAAGGCAGTTTAAGTCCTCCAACTTAGTTCTTAAAACTCATTTGGCTATTTCTAGGTCTTCATATCCATGGAAATTTTAGGTCTCCCTAAAATTTCTACAAAAAGTCTGCTAGAATTTACAAAGGAATTGTGTTAAATTTATAGATCACTTTGGGGAGTACTGCTATTTTGACAATACCGAACCTCCCAAACCATAAACACGCAGTGGCTCTTTATTTATTTATACCTTTAATTTCTCTAAGTAATGCTTTGTACTTTTCATTGTTTAAGTCTTATACTCATTTTGTTAAAAGTATACTCAACTATTTTATTATTTTTGGTACTACTGTAAAGGGAATCTTTTTCTTAATTTCAGTTTTAGGACTTTTGTTCCCATTATATAGATGTGTAGCGATTTTTCTGTATGTTGACTTTGGATCCTGTGACCTCATTAAACATGTTTATTAGTTTTAGTGGATTTTGGGGTGTGTATTTCTTGAGATTTTTCTACATACAGGCTGACATACAAGACAGTTTTACTTCTTCCTTTCCAATTTGGATGTCTTTTATTTCTTTTTCTTTCCTGATCACACTGACTAGAATCTTCAGTACAATGTTGAATAGATGAGGTAAGAATAAGATCTCCTGCCAAGTCTTAGGGGGAAAACACACAGCTTTTCATCATTAAGTATATTAGCTGTAGGGTTTTATAGATGCTATTTATCAGGTTGAGAAAATTCCCTTCCATTCCTAGTCTCTTTAGATTTCTCATTATCAGTGGGTATTAAAGTTTATCAAATGCTTTTTCTGACATATAAGGTTTTTATCTTTTAGTCTATGATTTTATTATCTATTAGGGTACTTTACAGCAAGTGATTTCAGATGTTAAACCAACCTTGAATTTCTGGGATAAATTCCACTTAGTCAAGGTACATAACCCTTTCTAGAGCTGGCTGGACTCTATGCTAATATGGTTAAGAATTTTTCCCTCTACGTTCATGAGCAATATTTTCTAAGAGTATGGGAAGAATTGGCATTATCTGTAATCTATTCTATAAGCATTTGATAAAATCCACCAGTAACATCATCTTGGCGTAGACCTTTTTTATGAAAATATTTTAAATTACTAATTCAATATTTTACTTATTATAGTCCTCTTTAGATTAACTGTTTCTTCTTGAGTCAGTTTTGAAAATCTGTATCTTTTAAGGAATTTGGTCATTGCATCTAAATTGTTTAATTTGTGGGCATAAAGTTAGTTATAACATTTCTTTTCTTTTGAGACAGTCTCACCTTGTCACCCTTGGTAGAGTGCCATGGCATCATAGCTCGTAACAATCTCAAATACTTGGGTTACAGTGATTCTCTTGTCTCAGCCTACCAAGTAGCTGGGACCACAAGCACTGGCCATAACGCCCGGCTATTTTCAGAAATGGGATCTCACTCTGGCTCAGGCTGGTCTTAAACTCCTGAGCTCAGGCAATCTACCCACCTCGGCCTCCCAGAGTGCTAGGATTACAAGCGAGCCGCTGTGCCCAGCCAATAACATTTCTTTATTTTTAACTTCTGTAGGAGCCACAGTTCTATTTGCTCTTTCATTTCTGATTTTGCTAATCTCTGTCTTTTCTTTGGTTTCTTGCTAAAAGTTTGTCAATTTTATCGATCTTTTCAAAGACCAAACTTTTAGTTTCAGTGTTTTTTTATTACATTTCTGTTTTCTATTTTACTGAGTTATCTTCTAATCATTATTATTTCCTTTTATTGGCTTACTTTGGTTTTATTTTGGTTTTTTTGGTTGAAGCTAAAGCTATCCATTTCAGACCTTTTGTCTTTTTTGACACAGGCATCAAAAGCTATAAATGTCCCTCTAAGTATTGCTTTCTTTGTATTCTATAATTTTGGTATGTTGTACTCTGGTTTTCCATTAGCCCAAGACATTTTAAAATCTATTGTGATTTCTTCTTTGTCCCAGTGGATACTTAGGAATGTGTTATTTAATTTCACACTGGAGAAATTAAATAACACTTAAATAACAATTAAATTTCACTGTGGAGATTTTTTTAGATTTTCTTTTGCTGTTGATTTATAACTTAATTCTATAGTGGCTGGAAAACATTCACATGCATTATATAATCTCATTCTTTGCAGATGTATTAAGACTTATTTCTTGACCTCCCTTACTATGTATCTTTCCAGATGTATTAAGACTTATTTCTTGGCCTCCCTTACTATGTATCCACATACACTTGAAAAAATAGGCACTCTTTATCTATGAATTTGGTAAGTTGGTTGAGCATGCTCTCTAAGTCTTCTATGTTCTTGCTGATTTTCTGTCTAGTGTTCTATCAAGTTTTGAAATCAGTTGTGGTTGAGTTGTGTATTTCTCTTTTTAATTCAATCAGTTTCACTTCACATACTTTTAAGACCTGTCGCTAGTTGTGTAAGTGTTTATAATAGCTATATCTTCCTTGTGTATTGATTCTTTTATCATTATGAAATGGGCCAATTTGTCTCTAGCTATATATATATATATATATATATATGTGTGTGTGTATATATATATGTATTTTTTTATGGAGCCTCAAGCTGTCGCCCTCAGTAGAGTTGCCATGGCATCACAGCTCATAGCAACCTCCAACTCCTGGGCTCAAGCAATTCTCCTGCCTTAGCCTCCCAAGTAGCTGAGACTATAGGTGCCCGCCACAACACCCGGCTATCTTTTGGTTGCAGCCATCGTTGTTTGGCAGGCCCAGGGCTAGACTCAAACCTACCAGCTCGGGTGTATGTGGCTGGCGCCTTAGCCGCTTGAGCCATAGGTGCTGAGCTCTCTAGCAATATTTTTAAAATATATTTTGTCTGAAGTTATGTTTATCCCAGCTCTCCAATAGTTATTGTCTGTAGGATATATCTTTTTCCATCTTCTAATGTTCAACCTATTTGTACTTTTAAATTTAAGGTATATCTTTTGTAGACGGTATATATAGTTGGCTCTTTCTTTTTAATATGGTCTATAATCTCTGCCTTTTAACTTGGGTGTTTAGACCATTTACATTTAATAGAATTACTGATATGGTTAGGTTTACACTTGTCATTTTCTTTTCTACATGCCCTCTGTCCTTCTCCATCCTCTGTTTCTCCTTTTACTACCCTATTTTATGTTAAATATTTTTAATGTATCATTTTAATTCCTAGTTGATTATTCTTTCTTGAGTGACTTTCTTAGTGGTAACTCAGGGATTATAAAATGCATCAAATTTAGTACAATCTACTTCAGATTAACATTAACCTAATTACAGTAATGTATAGAAACTTTTCTCTAACTCCATTCCCTCCCTTGTCATTTATGTTATTATTATGACATATATATCTACATATGTTTTAAACTCAATGAAAGTAAAAAAAAAAACTTGCCTTATACCATGGCATGTTTTTAAAGATGTTATGAAATATGAGAATAAATATATTTATGAAGTCTTTGTATTAACCCACATATATACTGAAATTTTCCCATGCCCTTTATTTCTTCCTAGGAATTTTAATTACTATCTGATGTAATTTCTTTTCAACCACAAGAACTTCCTCTAGCATTTCTTATAAAGTATGTCTGTTAGCAACAAATTCTCTCATTTTTCTAACCAAGAAGGTCTATTTTTATTTTTTTTAAATAATTTTGCTGGATATAGCTTTTTCTGTTAGCACTTTAAATGTCATTCTACTGTCTTCTGGTCTCCATTACTGTAGTTAAGAAGTAAAGTCAGCTATTAATCGTATTGCTGTTCTCTTGTACATGAGGAACTGCTTTTTCTTTTGCTGTTTTTAACATTTTTACTTTATTTTTATAAATAGTTTGTGGTTTAGTGTGAGTTCTTTTGCATTTATACTACTTGGGGGTTTGTTGAGCTTCTCAAATATGTACATTAATGAATATTATCAAATTTAGAAAGTTTCTGGATATTATTTCTTCAAATACTTTTATATCCCTCTGCTCTTCTCTTTCCTATTATACATTCATTGGTATACTTCATATTGTCCCAAAGAGCTCTGAGGTTCTAGTCATTTTGCTTCAAATGTTTTCTCTTTTTTAAAATAATCTGTATTGATCTAGTTTTTAGTTCACTGATTTTTTTTCTTGTGATATCTCAAATTTGTTAAGTCATTATAGAGCAGCAGTTCTCAACCTGTAGGTTGCAACCCACAGGAACTGTATTAAAGGGCCATGGCATTAGGAAGGTTGAGAACCACTGTTCTAGAGACTTTTTCATTTTGATTTTTGTCTTTCTTCAGCCAAGCCAGAATTTGCTTGGCTCTCCACCCCTTTTACAAAAATAATTTCTACCTACTTGAGATTTTCTATTGGTTGATCCATTACTTTCATGCTTTCCTTTAATTCTTTATAACGTAGTTTCCTTTATGTTCTTTGAACATACTGATGCTTTGAAAACTTTGTCTGATAATAACTGGGGATACTAACAATCTATTTCCATTGATGGATTTTTCTCCCTGAATACGGGTTACACACATTTCTATTTCTTTACATGTCTTTTTTTAAAAATTGGATATGTTAGATAAAGCACTAATAACAAGTCTGGATTCTAACTTTACCTCCTGAAAGTTGGTCTTGATTGGGTCTGTTTCTTAACTTGCTTAGACTAAATTTATTAAATCTGTCTCCCCACATTGTGTTCATAGTAATATCCATGTTTTTAAAAAAACAATATTGTTTTTATTTCTAAGCCTAGCCTTTCAGGGGCTGTCCTATATCTGCACAGACTGATGATCAGCCAGTGATTATAAAGAAGTTGTACTCAAATACCCAGGATTGATGAATCTGCATGTAAGCAAAATACATTCAAATTTCAGGCTGTTTTCAAGTCTGCCCTGTTGTTTTGTTTTGACAGAGTCTCACTCTATTGCTCAAGACAGAATATCATAGCATCAGCCTAGCTCATGGCAACCTCAAATTCCTGGGTTTAAGTGATCTCAGCTTCCCAAGTAGCTGGGACTACAAGCACCCACCACTACGTCTGGCTAATTTTTCTATTTTTGGTAGAGATGGGGCCTTACTCTTATTCAGGATAGTCTTGATCTCCTACACTCAAGTGATCCTCCTGTCTTAGCCTCCCAGAGTTCTAGGATTACACTACCAGTGAGCTGCCACACCTAGCCAAGTATGTTTGGGTTTTTATTTTCCACTTTCTTCTTTGTCTCCTTCACAAATGTGCATAGCCTCAGGAACTATAAGGACGCTGTGGATACGTGGGCCCTTTCCACTCTCTATTTTCCATACATTTAGCCTTACCCAGAAATATATCTATCAAATCACAACCCTCAGGTCAGACTAACAGAGGTATTAGCCATCCCTGCTTGCCCTCCACCAAAAACATCACTTCTACTGACAATACTACTGGATTTGAGCATGACTCATTATTCCAAATTTAGTGAGGACTTTTCAACTGTGGCAACAATGCTGACAATCCTCATGGCCTGCTCCCCATGCCGACTGAGCAGTGTTGGAGGTAGGGGGACAAAAATGAGAATAATGCATGCAAGACCACTATTGATTCCCACTATCATCCAAAATCCTATGGTTTTTCAAGCATAAACACTTCTCAGATTGCTGTATGCCTTTGATGAGCATTGAACACTTTGTGCAGATATATAAATATTTCTTGTAGAGAAGATGTGTCAACTTCTTAATTCATCCATAGCTAGTAAGTCCTTTCCAGAAAATTTCTTTTTCATATTATAGGCCAACATGTAGAAAATTCTCATTTTGGAGAAGTTGAGAATTATCCCATCAGAGCTTTAGTGATTCATAATAATTAGCATCATCATAATGCTAATGTCTATAATTTTGAAATAGATTTTTAAGTTTTTTTCTATCTGTGAAGACATAGCTAAGAACAATACCCTGAAACTAAAGTTGATTCATACAATTAAATATATGTTATCATAAGAAATTATTCCTTGAGAAAAATACTAATACTCATGACAAAACATTAATTATGTCAGTGAAGAAGACATTTTTGTTTTTATGTAATTTTTATTTGACATCAATGTTATATAATAGCTATCAGTCAAATAGCATAAAATCACAATATATGATAATCATAGATTTATAAAGGAATAGCAAAGAATAGAAGAGCCTTAAGTTTCACTGTTATATAGCTTGGTCCAATGTAACAATAAAGGTGGTACTATGTTTCCCTGAAAATAAGCCCTAGCAAGATTTCTATGCGCTTGTTAAATATAAGCCCTACTTGGATAATAAGACCTACTGATGGGTGTGGCTATGCAGCATATCTGCATGGCATGGCTTGCCTCTTTTTGTTTGCATTTTTTAAGTTATTTAATTATTTATTACTTGGAGTGCCCAGGCATAGAGTCCAGTAGAGTTGGACAGAGGAGGAGAAGGGCCAGGCCCATTCCTTGCAATTGTTGCCTCCTTCTATTCCCTTCCTCCCTTCCTTTCTTCTCTTTTTGTCTTCTTTTTGCAGATATGCTGTATAGCTATGCCTTGCATTTCAGTGCAGAGCAGTAAGGAAGACTGGAATACCTTTTATCTGCCATAGCTCCTTTCTCCCAAGCTGGTCACACTTGCACGGGTGCACGTGTAGTAACTGCGGTTGTAGGCATCCTATTGTACATGTGCGAACAGCTAGGGGAAAGGAGTTCACACATCACTAGTGCCAGCCCCACCAACAAGGTCGGCTCCGTCTGTCAGGTTCCAGAAGAAGATGACTTAACTGTATGTGAATAAATGAAATTTCTTGTATTATACTTAATAAAAATAAGACATTCCCTGAAAATAATCCCTAGTGTGTCTTCTTGAGAAAAAATAAATATAAGACAGCGTCTTATTTGCGGGGAAACACAGTAGTAGCCTATACTACCTACCACATAGTCTAGACAATCAAGCTGCCTCTATAACTAAAAACATCTCTGGTGATATACCATTTAAATATTTTCTGGTTACTAAAATAGCATTTGTAGAAGGTAATTTCATAACTTTTGAAAATAAGAACAAATACAAAGTAAGGTTTGCCTTCATCACCAAAAATAAAAATATCCCTCAGAAAAGAGGGTGTTAACTTCTATTCAGGTACTTCCAAAATCTTTCATATTTTAGGAAAATCTCTCAAGGACTTGACTTTCTTTCTTTCCTTTTTTTTTTTTTTTTTTTTGCAGTTTTTGGACGGGGCTGGGTTTGAATCCACCACTTCCAGCCCTACTCCTTTGAGCTATAGGAGCTGCCTAAGGACTTTATTTTCAACAACAAAACAGTGTTTGGGGAAAAATATATGAGTTTACAAGGACTTAAGCTAGTTTTTGAAGGCTCATAAAGGTTGCCTATATAAATAAGACAAAAAGAGAAGAAAGGAAGGGAGGAAGAGAGGAGAAGGAGGCAACAACTGCGGGCAGTGGGCCTGGCCCTCCTCCTCCTCTGTCCAACTCCACTGGACTCCATGCCTGGGCACTCCAAGTAATAAATAATTAAATAACTTAAAAAATGCAAATAAAAAGGGGCAACAAAATTTACACTAATTAAACTTGAAACTATGAGTTTTCAATAGCAGATACAGATGTCCCCGAAAACGAGTCTTGTAAGGATCACTTTAAAAAGTTGGCTTCAAGTAGTGGCTCATACCTATAATCCTAGCACTCTAGAAAGTTGAGGCAGGAGGTTCCCTTGAGCTCAGGAGTTTGATACCAGCCTAAGAAAGAGGCAGACCCTGTTTCTAGCACTTTGGTGGGAGCCTGTAGTCCCAGCTACTTGGGAGGCTGAGAAGCAGGAGGACCAGTTGAACCCAGGAGTTTAACCTAGGTTGATGCCATGACACTTTAGCCTGCAGAGTGAGACTCAGCCTCAAGAAAAAGAAAAGTAATTTGTTATAGCTACACATTTACTATATGGGATTAAAATATCCAACAATCCTAATGTTATGCCATTGAGTACTTGTAGCTTGAGATAAATATCCACAGACAGCATCTTATATACATGCAAAACTACTATATTTTAAACATCAACTATATTGAAGACAATACACTCTAAAATACATTAAGATAACTTATAAAGTAATTATAATGATAATAAAGACATGGATGTAGAAAATACGCGATAAAATTGTTTCATGAATGTGAAGTTCCAAGAAAAGCGATACCATTACATTTACTTTATATACAAAATGATCCATAAATGTATGCATAGCTAAACTAACATAGTGACCATTTTATTTTTTGTGGGCAGGGGGACAAAGTCTCAAGTTGTCACCCTGGGTAGAGTGCCGTGGCGTCACAGCTCATAGCAACCTCCAGCTTTTGGGCTTAAGTGATTCTCTTGCTTCAGCTTCCCAAGTAGCTGGGACTACAGGTGCCCACCACAATGCCCTGCTACTTTCTTTTTGCTGCAGTTGTCATTGTTGTTTAGCAGACCCAGGCCAGGTTCAAACTCTCTAGCCTCGGTGTATGTGGCTGGCACCCTACCCACTGAGCTACAGGCGCAGCCCACAGTAACCATTTTAGATAGGCATTTAATGCTTTTATCCTTTTGATCTTCTCCTTGGAACTTGAAGAATCAGCATACACACATAACGGTTACATGGTTTCCAAACCATTTAACTTCTCCCTAGAGAGTTTACTGGACATTAGTATGAACGTAGTTATTTTAATTCTTATTTTTAAAAAGTCATTAAAGGCTTGGCACCTGTAGGACAGTAGTTAGGGCACAATCCACATCCACTGGTGCTGAAGGGTTCCAACCCAACCCAGCCCAGGCCTGCTAAACTACAATGACAACAACAACAACAAAAATTGCCGGCTGTTATGGCGGGCACCTGTAGTCCCAGCTACTTGGGAGGCTGAGGCAAGAGCATCACTTAAGCCCAAGAGTTTGAAGTTGTTGTGAGCTGTGAGACCATAGCACTTTATTGAGGGCAATATAGTGGGACTCTTTCTCCAAAAAAAAAAAAAAAAAAAAAAGTCATTAAAAACCACATTAAGCAAACATTTCCTTTTGATTTCTAAGATAATTCTTCCCTTTAAGTTTTATGGTAACAATAACTGACTTTGAAAAATGTAAACATATAATCAGTATTGTTGAAACAAATACCATTACGCCGAAATCTCTTTATAATAAAATGTCACCAAGACCAAGCTTAGTTTAGATTATAACTAATAGAACAAATAAATTTGGGCAAATGTCTGAAATTTGTTATAACAAGATGTGACACTTGTCTCTAATTGGCTAATAAGAAATGCCCGGCATATCATCAAAACATGCAAATTGATGTGTCTGTGCTTAAAATAAATCAAAACCAAGTTAAAGAAAATGAGATTGGGCACTTAAAAATTATGTTGTCCATGGTTGAGTTTAATGAGAATTTGGTGCTGCTGACAAATCATGCAGAACTAGTATCCTCTCTTAGAGTATTGGTAAAAGATAATGTAGAACAGGTAAGAGCCCTTGAGTACAAAGCAATAATTTTAAGAACCCCTGAGTACAAAGATGCAATTCCATAGGGACCTAGGGTCCTAAATCACTTTCCTCTGGAACCCCGAGAGCCAGTCTGCCACTCTTTCTTAACTCTTAGATTACCAGATACTTTGGGTGGTGGTTCCTCTTTGATCAGCTTGCTGCAAAAGAGCTACTTCACCGAGTGTTTATCAAGGCCTTCCGTTGCCTCTTAGGGGTTCTCTGACCTCAGTATTGATGTTAATATACATATTTTTAAAATTAAGAGAATGGGAGTAGTACAGAATGAAGAGGTTTCCAAAGATCAAAGAAAAGATGATCCATTTGGGTAGCTTTTATTTTGACTTTGGAGTTTGCAGCTTAGTCACTTCATTTCTTTGCCGTTCTGGGACAAAGATGTTCATTTGCCTTCCAAGGGAAATAAACTGGTGATAACCTCTTAAGACTCTTGCCTAGGTACCCTCATAGGCAGGTTTAAATCTGTGATGGAAAGTTTCACCAAACACACATGCACAAGTGAACACATAGACACTCTTAGCCAGAGACCACCTGTTTTAGTGCCTTCATTCAAAATAAGAAAACTGAAACATAAAGAGATCATCAGTGACCCATCTATGAAGCCTTGGCAGAATAAAGACGTGACCTCACATCTCCCAGTTCCCATTCCAGTGCTCATTCCATTCCATCACTCTGATAAATGATTCTTTCAAGCCTTCAGTATAAGTGACAACAGCTGCCTGTTTCAACAACCTTTTCTATTAACAACAACCACAAAAAAATCGAGCTGGACGGATTCAAGACATTCAGGTTTCCTCCTCAGAGCCTCCAACATCTATGAAAAATGAGCAAGCTCATGGAGGGGATCTAACAAGGCCAGGTGACCAAGGGCTATTTGCTTGCCTAGCTTTCCTTTTCTCTTACCTCTTCACACTAAGACTTATTTGTGTGCACTTCAAGCAGCAGGTTACATGTTATTGTCTCTAATTCACATGATCTTTTAATCCCCAAATTTGGCTCAGGTGGCCTATGTCCTGCTGCCCATGCGCAGAGCGAGGCTTGATCTCAATGTTGCAGAGGGGTGGTTGAAAGGGTTCATGTGAACAAACACTGAATTAAAACTAACGTCTTTTTTTTTTTTTTTTGAGACGGAGCCTCAAGCTATCCCCCTGGGTAGAGTCCCATGGCATCACAGCTCATAGCAACCTCCAACTCCTGGGCTCAAGCGAGTCTTCTGCCTCTGCCTCCCAAGTAGCTGGGACCACAGGCGCCCGCCACAACGCCCGGCCATTTTTTGGTTGCAGCCATCATTGTTGTTTGGCGGGCCGGGCTGGGGATTTGAACCCGCCACCTTAGGTGTACGTGGCTGGTGCCTTAGCCGATTGAGCCACAGGCGCCGAGCCGGTACTACTTTAAACAAGATAGAGTCCTTGACTGTTTTCTCAACTTGGCTGTTGTTGGTATATATAAAGGCTACAGATTTATGAGTGTTGATTTTGTATCCTGATATGCCACTGTATTCCTTGATCACTTCTAAGAGTTTTTTAGTTGAGTCCCGGGTGTTTTCCAGATATACAATCATATCATCTGCAAAAAGTGAAAGTTTGATCTCTTCTGTTCCTATATGGATGCTCTTAATTGCCTTTTCTTCCCGAATTGCAGTAGCTAGAACTTCCATTACAATGTTGAATAGCAGTGGGGACAATGAGCAACCTTGCCTGGTTCCTGATCTGAGTGGGAATGCTTTTAATTTAACTCCATTGATTACAATGTTGGCTGTGAGTTTGTTGTAGATGGCCTCTATCAGCTTAAGAAATGTCCCCTCTATACCAATTTTCTTAAGTGTTCTGATCATGGAGGGATGCTGGATATTATCAAAAGCTTTTTCTGCATC
>CAUYQV010083974.1:0-24829 GCA_963574575.1 Galagoides demidoff
CCTACATTTATTTTAGCTAATCTTATTGGCACTATGTCCATAAGTATTTAAATATAACATGGTCGTATCTTCATTGAGGTAGGGTACAATCTATGGTACAAATACACATGTACTTCTTAAAATACATAAATTGGGCTCGGCGCCTGTGGCTCAATCGGCTAAGGCACCAGCCACGTACACCTAAGGTGGCGGGTTCGAATCCCCAGCCCGGGCCCGCCAAACAACAATGTTGGCTGCAACCAAAAAATGGCCGGGCGTTGTGGCGGGTGCCTGTGGTCCCAGCTACTTGGGAGGCTGAGGCGCAGGAGACTCGCTTGAGCCCAGGAGTTGGAGGTTGCTATGAGCTGTGATGCCATGGCACTCTACCCAGGGGTATAGCTTGAGGCTCCGTATCAAAAAAAAAAAAAAAAAAAGCCCCCCCCAAAAATTAAAATACATAAATTTAGAAATAAAATGAGTTACATGTATTTAACAGGATGCTAATCAATGTTTGGTGTTTACTTAATGCTTTGATGAGTTTAAAGAATCTCTATAAAAGACTTTAGAAGTGACAATATTGAAAAAAAGAGAAAATGTCTTATAATTTCTGGTTATCTCATAGTCTTTCAAGGTGTAATTGTGTGCCATAAAGATAACCCATTGGATTGAGTTGAGAGTCATATCTGAAGAAATCATTTGCGGAGTGGACATAAGGTGTTAAAGTAACTAAAAATGAAATGCCCTCTGAGAGAAAAAGGGATAATACTGGACATAATATAATAGTATACATTAAATAGAAAAAAACTCCCCTCAATGTACTTCAGTAAATTAAGATGGAGTACAGAAAGGGAATCAAGAAAAGTAAGGTGTCAAATCTATAATGAAATATCAAAACTGTAGAAGAAATAAATAAAAACACGTTAGCTGCAGTTGCAAGTTACCCTTGCTTTTGTTATCAGTATAGGAGAGAATTAACCAGAGTAGCACCCCACATCAGGATAATGAAAATTCCATCGAGTTTCCTATTACAAGGCCCACATTTTCGGATTCAACCGTACATCTTGCCTCAAAGCTAAAAAATTAGGGCACAGCAGAAGGATAAAAAACATTTACTTTCTAAATGAATACCTTGGGAAAAAAATGTACATTCTCTACATACACAGGTATGTGCATCTCTGCACACATGTGAGTGTATTTCCATATATGTATGTATTTATATGGATATACTGACATGTTACAAAAATGAAAGAAAAAATAATTTTAATATATGGTTTCCAAAAGTTAATTTTGTTATGAAAACTTCAGAGAGTTCAGTCTGTTAATCCTTTCTCTATGAGCGACTAGTTTTAGTATATTTTTATCAGCAGTCTTTCTTAATTTGTGCATTATTTCCCTTATGCAGTTCACTTACAGAAATTTAGCTCACATCGTTTATGGTCATGCTTTTATCAAGATTTTACTTAGTTTTTAATTCTCTCTCTCTTTCCCCACCCACTCCAAAGTAAATTTTTGAGTTTGAATATTAAATTGTCAATGTTGTTCAGTATTTTAAAGTGAGAACCATGTGCTCATCATCCATAAAGGCTGAGAACTTGACCTCCTGCGGACCCACCCATCCGTCATGTTCATGTCTAATTCATTAAAGGATTGCTTTCTTAGTATCAATTTTATTTGCATATTTTGACTTTGTACTATTGTTATTTATTTTACTGATTTTTTAGCAAACAAGACATACCTGGAGAAGTAAAATGTATAAACTTCAGTGGTAAAATACATATGGAAAAAATAAAGAAGAAGAAAAGCAGCATGGAAAGCAAGGTTTTCTGGATACATTTGTGTTTAATTATGTCCCAGCTCCTGCAAGAAGGATGTTGGGAAAGAATAATAAATTGTTCTGTGAAACATTCTTAGAGACATCATGTGTTTCATAACAGTAAGCTGTTTGATTAGGATGAAATTCGAGCACTAGCTAAATATAATCCCCATATGAGCATATTTATGCATATCATCCACATTAACTCTGCACAATATTAAATATAAACTATTTCCAGGAGGTCTTACATGAATTAAAAATATGAATGCCGCCATGCTATTGATTATTGTTCTACATGGTTACACTTTAATATGCGTAATAATGCAAAATAAATGTGCTAACAATCCTCCAATAATAAACACCATTCCTCTGAAAAATCTAGGATATATGAGGTTTAAAATCCATATGCTATGCAAGTTCTTAAATTAAAAAAGTTTGCAAAATGATCTACTATTAAAAATGTCACAATATATTTTCAATTATTAGGATTTTTTTTTCCTGTAGAGTATTTTCAACCTTTCATACATGTCAGCATAATTATGAGATTTCGGTCATACAAAGTACATCCTTTTGCTATTAATAATAGCTCTTACTATAAATGAATCATTCACTATGTGAGCATTCAGCACGTGCCACCTGAAATTCTCACAGAGGAATCCTGTTGGCTAAACAGGCTCAGTAATTTCTATCAACATACAATTGTTGTAAATTCATCAACATTCAAGCCATCGTGCCAAGTGTGGAAGAAATCAAAAAGTAATAAAATAATTTCAGAGCCCTCTAACCTCAAAGAGGGCTCTGAAGGGTTGTCTCCTTATAATGATGTAAATATTTTAATAGCTTCCTACGTAATAGTTTCATTTTTAATTGTTAAAAAATTAAGTTTACATAGGTATGTGTGAATTTATGTACAAATGTAAAAATAATTACTTTTATTACTTTTAATAGAGTCATGATGAAACTATATCAATCTAAAAGAAAAATGAAAACAAAATTAGATTCAATATTAAAGATAAAAAATTCTGTACAACCTCCTTAGAGAAAACAAGGTACCGGTATTCATAGTCTATAATTGAGGTTGCTAGGATAAAGAATTGTCATGCTAAAGGAATAATTTCTAAATACAACCACCCTTATTTCCAGTCAGAAAGCAATCACTATTTCCAAGCTACATTGGGCTGAATTTCCTGCTAACAATTGTGATAATACAGAACTCTATGAAAATTAATGTTCCAAAGAGAGCTCTTTAAATGATGTCCTCAAAAAATAATATTGGTGCATTAAAATAAAGAATTACACATTAAGTTCCAAGTTAAAACTCTCACAGCAAAAATAGGCTGTGATGTATTTACTTATTTTTTTCCCCTTTTAAACACGTTTCGTGTCCTGAAGATGTTTAGGGAAATTAATCCATACAAAGATTAAATATATAGTGAGTACCCTTTCATAGAATATTTCAGAAGAATTTTACACAAATAAAGTGAAGAATTTCAGAAAGAGTATTAAATTCCCATTATTGATACACAACAACCTATTTCACTACTAGTCAATCTTTCATAGTTTCTTGATTAGAATCTCATATGATAGAGATCTCATAATCCCCTAATCTATTATTACTCAGTTTGATTATATCTAAGCCATCATGTGTCAAATAATTTTCCTATGTCTCAGAAACCTTTTTTTCTCCTTCCTTCCTTCTTTCTGCCTCCGTCCTTCACTTCCTTCCTTCGTTTCCTCTTCCTGTTTATTTCTTTCTGGCTTCCTTCTCTCTTTCTTTCCACCCTCCCCCTTCTTCCTGTATTCAGACCTCAATGACCAATGAGATCTGGTTAGGAAGGTTCTGTGCAGTTTGGAAATGAGACAACATTGAACAACAGGTATCTGTCCACTATCTTCACTATACCACTTACAACCTATACGCACATACTCTGTACAGGCTGATCTGCTCTCAAACTATTTTCTGAATAAAAGGGGGAAAAGGTATAAAATAGTGAATGCGGTATGTTAAGCATGCCAGTTCTATTTATTGTACAATTATCCAGAAGGGGGCTAGGCAGAGACCTATAGAGGTGGTGCATGGTCAGCAGCATCTTGAGCTGCAGGTGTCCAGGGCCCAACTCTACTGAAGGACCCATAAGGAGTCTCTCAGCAGGACTGTGTTCAGTGAGCAGGGCCTGTTCTCATTGAGTTATATGCCTTGATTTTTTTTTTTTTGAGACTTACTATGTCACCCTTGGTACAGTGCTGTGGCATCACAGCTCACAGTAATGGCAAACTTGGGCTTAAGCAATTCTCTTGCGTCAGCCTCCCAAGTATCTGGACTATAGGTACCTACCACAATGCCCAGCTAGCTTTTTTTTTTTTTTTTCTTTTTTGCAATTGTCATTAACTGGCCTGGGCAGGATTTGAACTCACCAGCCTCAGTGTACATGGCTGGAGCCGTAACCACTGTGCTACAGGTGCTGAGCCTAGGCATATCCCATTTTGATTGGTTAATGCCCTGCTGTGTACGTTGTGAAATATTTTGAATAACATCCACCCTTCTTGCTGGGTGACTTTGGCAAATTAATTATTTGTTAGTCTTAGTGTTTCAGCTGTGAAAGAAACATTTGAACTGTAGAGCCTCCAAAGTAACTTCCAGGCTTCACAGTATCTGATTTGTGGTTTAGCTATAAATATGAAAAACAGGAGTCTAAATGCAGAATTAGAATCCTAGAGGGCAAAGTTTCAAAACCATTACAATATAACCACTGGTTTAATGATGCAATATCAACTGTTGAAAGAGAAATTATGAGCACACATTGTAGGGTCATAATGGACATGATATTTTTTCAGTTAGACAACTTGGGTTGACATGAGGTAGGACCCTAGCTTCATGAAACTGAGCTGAGAGAGTGTGAAGACTTTTGCTAATATTAATGCTGCATCTACAAGCTTGCCACACTACTTCAGTTTCCTTGAACAGAACTGGAAATCTGGAAAATTTTTAAATATTGTCTACATTTTTCCTTTGTGGTTTAGTAGTTTTGCTTAAATAAAAATGTTAAAATTTACTCCAACTGGATCAATTAATGTGGAGCATACAAAAACACTTAGTATTAATATAAGTGCACTAAGCAAACTTCAGTAAGTTATTGTTTGTAATCACATGCTATCATTCTCGAGTTCGTTAACATGTGGTATACAGTATTTACTACATGAAAGGCATTGTGTTACTTCCTAGGATCATAAATAAACTACTTGCACTAAAATCTTTTTGTCAGGGTTGGCGTCTAGGAAAATCCCCAATAAACCAGAGTGTGTGTGTACACGCTAATGCACTGGGGCACAGCACAAGAGATGACACGCAAGGGAGCATGGACGGTTGCAATACCATGTACCAAAGCAGAGGGGACAAACAGGTGAATTCTTGGACTGTCTAGTAATCCATGAAATGCCAGAGGACGCGGCACCCACAGGACTGTATGATACAGGTGAGCACTTCCACAGCCTGGTATCGCCCACTAAGAAGAGTTTGTACTTGCTCAAAATGGCACTAGAAACACACTGAGAAAGGATTTTCCAGTCAATGGGATTACCTTGGAACCAGTTTCTATCACTTAAAGAACTTTTGGATACTCTCTTAAAATAAAAAACTTAAATGGGCTAATGGTAAAATGTTAAATGTGCAAGGCATGAAAACCACAGTCACTGGAGTCATCTGATATTTATTTGTTTGATGTTAATCAACACGTATGGAGGGGGTGCCCAAGCCTCTTTGCTTCATCATGCCACACTCCTGCCCTAAAATCAATCCCCATTTGGGTCAATGGCAGTGGGAGTCCAGCTGCTGAGGCCAGGAGACCTAGAGTCAATTTTAATGTCTCTCTCTCTCTCATACCCTTGGATACAATCCACCATCAAATTCTATTGTTTATACCTTCAAAATATAGTGGAATTTAATGAATGTCTTGCCATCTGCTCTGACTTAGCCTGTTCCAATCGCTCATCTTTTCCTGTCTACACAGAAATTGCCTTTTAACAAGTGCCCCAGCTGCTACTTACGCCTCCCAGACACTTGGCAACACAGTCACTGAAGCAAACTCTTTAAATCTTAAATCACAATAACATCAGATTAGACTAAGTTTGTTTTTATAGGAGCAGATCCTTTTCTGTCTCCAATTTTACTGCTCTTTATACCTAACTCAAACCTTCTTAAGCTGCTCAATTTCTTGTAAACACTTAGCATATTAGATATTGTTTAAAAGTTAATGTTATAAACCCCTCAATCAAAACCCATGGGTCATTCCCCACTTTACTCAATGCAAGTCAGAATCAAGACAATAACCTGAAAGGCTACTGTTCCTCTTCATCTTAGTTCTTGCTATTCTCTCTTACTCCACTACAGCCACCTTGGACACCTTGCGCCTGCTTGAACAAACTCATCCCAACCAAGACAACTTCCAAGATCGTTAACTGAGCTCTTAACTGAGCTCTGAACCTTCTTCCAGTCCTTGTTTACATATCATCTTTTACATAAATGTTCTTTAACAATGATGAAACTGTATCTCAATTCTTTAAAATGTCTCTCAATCTTATCTTCCATTTGGAATCACTGTATTGTAATTATACTTCCATGTTCTTTTATTAAAGATATCTACGGAGAATTATACACTTTATTTCATAAGCCTTCTACCTTTTTCAGTCAATCTTCAATAACTCTTTGACTACTCATCACCATTATTGCGAACAAGTAAGCATCAGGCATATAAAATGTCTAGAGGAGGATAGACAGGATTAGAATAACGCTTGCTCCCAATTTTAAACAAAGCAATATCCTTTTCCTTTTCTCTATAAAAAACAATTATATTTCAAGATTGAAATAAATGCATTTTTGCCTGTAGTCTCAGCTACCCCAGAGGCTGAGGCTAGAGGATTTCTTGAGCCCAAGAATTTGAGGTTGTTGTAAGCTGTGATGTCATGACACTCTACCCAAGATGACAGGATGAGACTCTGTCAAAGAGAAAGAGAGAGAGAGACTGAGAGAGAGAGTGAAAGAAGGAAAGAGAGAGAGAAAGAAAGAAAGACATCTTCTACCATTTTTATTGATGGACCTTTACTGATAGTGGTGACTAGGATTGTATAGCCAAGTTTAGAATTTGAGGAGTCAGTAGGACGTAGATGAGATGCATTCATAGAAGACCAAATACTAAACTATATTCTTTTTTTTTAATTAACAAAAATGCTCCCAAATCTACCTTTCCAACTTATCACAATTTTTTTGCTATTTCCTTGATGATTAAGTCCTACTAATGTTTAATGTGCCAGAGCTTGAATTCAGTTTAGCAGCAGGTTAATACTCGCTGATCAAACCTTATACTCCATTCACATTCATTTGTGTTTATTACAATAATCATAAACTTGGCCTGTCTGCTTTAATTTCTGATTTTTATACATTGCTAATTTAGTGGTCTCTCACCAAGGTGGATTAGCAGCAATGTCATGGTATATGACTTTGTGAATGAATAGCTTTTATCAGTATAGTAACCATTAGGTAATTTCTGTAAAGTCCTTATTGTTCCTTTGAATGCAATTAGAAAATTGTGGCCTGCTCTTCCTTTATTTTAACATATCAGCCAGGGAAATAGGGTAGTGGAAAGAAATCCTGAACTATTGGGATGCCCAATATTATCATCAGTTCCTCTAATCACAGCCTTGCACACTGATTGTTCTTAACTAGCTGTTGCATCACTTAGAAAGGCTCATGTCAGTTTGTACTACCCAGTTTTTCACGGCTCTGGGCCAACCTCCATCCTAAACACAACACTGCTTTACCTCTACTGTAAAGTATAATAACACAGTAATCTCATTTTTTTTTAATATGCCACACACTCTGCCAGTGTAAAGATATACATGGGCACGGCTTTCCCCTAGAAACAAAGGACAAACATCTTATTGCTCCCACCAGCTACACTGTTTGTAAACATTTGTTTGCCTCCTTCTAATTATCACTCACAAAGAACATTGGACACCCTTGGTTTTAAATGTCTGGCCTTAATTCAGATATCTACTTAGTATTGAAAAATGACTAGGACAGAGCTGGCCCTTAAATTTTATTGAACAATACCATGACACCATTAATATATTCTTAAGCTGAGATTTTCTTTTTCTTAAATGAGGCAATAAGCAAAAATCTCAGTGTACCATGTAAAATGAATTAATTTTAGCACGGCCCTTTGAGTCTATTTTAAATATTATATCCATTTATAAATGGGCTGCTGAGCTGATGAGAAAATAAGAACTGGCCTCCCAGGCATTCGGAGAGAGAACCAAGAATAAAAATCAGCAGCTTTGGTTAAAAAATAAAATGTAGTGCCTCAAAATAATTTCAGAATTTAGTGTGAGAAAAATTGCTTTGAAGATTTTTAATCAACTATGCCTAATTGGTCTTTGGAGTTGTCAGGAAGCTGTGTCTCAGATAAGCTCAAAAGAAGGATGTAGCCAATAAACTATTACCTTTTGTTTGTTTGTTTGTTTGTCTTCTCTCCATATGTACTCTCACTACTGCACTCTAAATCTGTGAGTCTGACTTTTCTGAAGGGAGACCACATTAATTAATACTCCACTTCAGAAAGAACACAGAAAAAGGAGCGCCTGTTTTCAACAGAATAATAATAGACCTTCGACACTCTGCTTTGTCATCCGCCAGGACGCCTCCACTCCCTAGGTCTCTGTTTATCATGTCTCCATTCTGCCATGTTGATACTCCATTTCCACAATTTACTTCTTACTTTTTGCTTAATTACCCGCAATAATTTGATTGAACAACTAAACATAGCTATAAAAGAGATGCGTGCAGAGACAAACACAGTCTGTAATACCCTAGTTAAAACATTGGGAGAAATCATGAGTTCTCTTAGCTTGGGAGGACGCGTCATCCTTTCTCAGAGATTTTCCAAAGTGATTAGCACGTTATTCACAATGGTGGATCCAGCATTATTTACACTCCTGGAATCATACTCAATGTTAGGGATGGAAGGTGCCTTCCTCACTGTTAGAATTTCCCAATTAAGATCCTGTCAAATTGGCATCAGAGAACTCATGGTAGCAAGATAGTCCTTTCCATTATGATTTTTCTTTTGGAAAATTTTTATACTGAATCCAAACCTGGGGCTATTATCTTCCGCCTTCCTGTTACAATATCATCTGTACCTTAATGAAGCACATAAAAGATTTCCTCTGAGAAATGATATCCATTCATCAAATATTTTAAATGCACTATTGTTTCTTATAGTAACACTTTCTTTCAAACCGACATCCGCAAGTCGGTGGATCATTTTCATGAAACGCTTCCCACTGAGCTCAACACATTATTGACCCCTTAGACCTTGTTTCATCTTTTTTGCAATAATTTTTTCCCTTTTTGTACAGTGCTTAGAACTAGGCGAATTAATTTCTTTTACTTATCACTAATTCACTATCTCATTTCATAAGCTGAGCTAAATTCCGTGAAGAAGGAACTTATCTATCCTGTCCATTATTAAATCCCTAATACAAAACAACAATTCTTGGCATTCAGTAGAAATTGAAGAACTCACTGTTAAATGAAGGCATAAATGGGTGTATCATGAAGCTCCAAATGATTCTTAGGAATAGGAACTTAACATAAATCTTTTATCTAATATATGATACGGAGCCACAAGAGGAGAGTGAATTATTTTAAATCACTTAGGTAGTTTGTAGTTAGCTTGGCACCAAAACGCAGGTCAGGTTAATTAATTCTTTCCAGGGCTTCTTGTCTTTATA
This sequence comes from Galagoides demidoff, assembly GCA_963574575.1. NCBI lineage: Eukaryota > Metazoa > Chordata > Mammalia > Primates > Galagidae > Galagoides > Galagoides demidoff. Next base: position 9,578 of record CAUYQV010083974.1, read on the forward strand.
CTGCACAGCCTCTACCCTGACACCTGGGACTTGCATAATCTCAGTTAAAATATGATATTTATAATCAGATATGATTCCACGTATTATTTTAAGCAGCTTAGAATAGTAAGTCTTCCTATGATTACAACGTTTTCAATAATAGTCTTCTCAAATTATGTCAATTTTTTTAAAAAGCAATTTATGTTCTGCCGGCCACATACTCGTAACCAGCCAACGCTCTACAATTTTTAACATCTTATTTGGAGTTTGTGCATTTTCACACTTCATTTATCCCCATTAGGTTGATGCTGTTGGTTTCAACTGTGTTTCCAGGGTATGGAGATAATTTTAAATCTTGGTTCTGACATCTATGATATTAAGTAGCAATTTCAGATTTGTGTTAACTACACATTTGACTAAAATTCATCTATGCTTAAGGATGCAAAATGAAACCTCAAGGGCTAAATTTAGTCTATGTAAGTATTTTCATTAGCCAGTACAGGTGTTTTTTAAAATGACTAAAAAGGTGTATTAATTTCCTGAGGCTTCCATAACAAATTACCCAAAACTGGGTGGCTTAAAATAGAAACGTATTCTCTCTCGGTCTGTAGGCTGGGAGTTTGGAACGAAGATGCCAGCAGGACCAAGATTTACCTGACCGCTCTGGGGAAACATTCCTCCTTGCTTCTTTGAGCTTCCGGTGTTTGTCTGCAATCCTTGTCTTTTTTTGTTTTCTTTATTTTTTGGGGGAGGTATAGATTGTAGATACATTAGTTCCTTTGCATGGCTGTCTTCTTCCTGTGTAGTTTCACAGGCTTGTCCCTCTGTGTATGTTGTCCTTGTGTCCCAGTTTCTCTTTTTTATGAGAAGACCAGTCATATTAAATTAGGGTTCACCACAGGGACCTCATTTTAACATGACCTCCTGTATAAAATGCACATTTCCAAATAAGATGTATGCATACACATATGTATATGCCTCTGTAGGACAGTGCAAATTTCCCAACTTTCTAGTCACCATGAAATTCTTTTTGCTTTGAAAAAAGCCATCGGTTAGCAATCAAAGGCAGTTATTCAACACATAGTGTCTCATGAGATCAACTTGTTTTTGAAGTATTAAAAAAAGAGAAACCAAATTATTTTTGAATGACATATTTCCTATATGACTTCATTTTATATACAGTGATATGATCCTAATGTTTCTTTTCAGTCATGTAGCATTGAAAAATGGAGAAAAAAGAGGAATCCTTTAGCACATTGCCTGACCCCTGAAGTGACACAATCTCTAGTAATATTTTTATAAATCCACTAATGCCCAAGAGAAAATACCAATTTTGTTTGAGTGATTCTGAGGCTTAGAGAAAATAATTCATACTTGAATGTGACTGAATCCAGATTTTTCTCATTGCAATAAGTCATTTATTATTTTACCTATTTTGAGCCAAACATGGAAAAAAACTGGAGGTCATCAACTCACATATTTGTGTCCATTAAAATATAGAAGAAAAAAAGCATATTTGATTAAAAGCTTTCTATTGCCTTTATTAATGGTACACGTTGGAAAAGAGCAAAATGGAGCATCAAATTCAATTTTTTATGTAGTATATTTGTCTAATACATCTGTGGAAAGTATTTGAAATAACATATGGGGTATCATGAGATTTTTTATTACAGAGTAGAATGTAGTAATTTATGGTGGGACTCCTATTTGCCAGAATCTTAGTTTAGATCCCAGACTTGTTCATTTATCTCGTGATCTACTGTAATCACAGTTTCAATCTGTGGTTCTGGAACATGGCTCCCCATCACATGGTTAAACACCAGCAGCTGTTGCTTGGATTTCTGCTATTTGGCGTGTTTTAAATGTCATTCCAGGCAGAGGTTATCAATTGGAAGATTGGAGAAATAATAGATAATCAAAAATTATTAGAAACAAGTGTCCTTAATAGTTTATTTTTTGTTTGATACCCAGAGGACCTCTTTCCATTCAAGGCTTCTACAATCTCATTGCTTGGGTAGTACATGGAAACCTGCTGGTGGACAGTTATCATGCGAAAGTCATGTGTTATGACCAATGTCCCAGAGTAGCTCCTTTATAGATGGGAAACACAGACATACATAGAAGGAAAAACACTTTCTCATGTACTTTAGTGTTTAAAGGATACACTTTACAATGGAAAAGTGGCTACCATAATAAGAGTGCCAGAAATCCTCCAAATGGACAAGTTTCAAATAACTGTATTCTCTTGCTTATTATTTTTAGAATATTAACTTTGAACTCTAAACACAAACTCTAGACCTTATCTAAAATCACAAATGATGATTTTGACACAGCATCACATCTCACAATGTGAGTAATGACCGAAGATTTCTCTGATTTGCATTCCTTGCCAATACTCTCAAATAAATTATAGCTTTTTACAAATTAAACTTGGATATTCACCTAGTTGCATTTTTGCCTTTTACTTCATTGATATATTTTAATAATAGACTTGTACTTCTTTTAGGAAGGTGTAACAAATTTGGATTCTTTTTTTTTTTTTGCAGTATTTTGGCTGGGGCTGGGTTTTGAACCCACGACCTCCAGTATACGGGGCCAGCGTCCTACTCCTTCAAGCCACAGGCACCACCCACAAATTTGGATTATTATGTTAGCCTTAAAAATTTGGTTTAAAAATAAATCTAAGTAGTTATTCTGGGAAGAGATTTTACTACCGTAGTTTAATATTTATATTACATAAATATAAAGTTTTCTTTTTCTAATTCTGTTAATTTATCATGTAGTTGGCTACTTCTGGTTATTTGAAGAAAGCTGCGTTTCAAGCCTAGGAACATATATATTTCTGGAAATTAAAACTTTCATTAAAATTATTTGGTTTTATAAATTATCACTGGCTTGTTGATTTATGTAATTTTATTTATCAAATTCCAACATACTATGTTTTTGTCCAGGTGCTTCCCTATGTGACTAAAAATTAATTTATTTAATTATATAGCAACTATAGAAGTTTCTGGAACAATTTGGATTAATTTTGCTCAATGTATATTTACTCCCTGCTTCACTGAATTTGGGGGTTAAATATATTACTCCACCCAAATGAGTCTGGGCTTAGATTTAAGACTTGCTGTGGCAAGCAAGCATATTTGATGGGAGCAGAGGTCTTCATGGGGCTTACTCATTTTGCTTACCCTTTTAGGTTCTTGTCAGTCACTGTCCCATTAACTTGGGTTCCAGAATGAACAATATAAGACCTGAACCCTACCTCCAAGTTTAAAGTTTAGCCATGCAGAGCCTCCCAACCAAGCTCACTGTAGGTCAACTGAACCTTGTATAGGGTTTCACTAAATCTAACCATAATGGTGCTGCTTGGTCATTCAGCCTCAATGTGATTGTAGAACAGCAAGCACCAAAATACATTCCTATTCTTACAGGGGTAATTGACTCTAATTCTGAGAAGTAAGGGTTTGGTTTGGTGTGACATCAGAGTGGCAGGAAGGAGTTTGGCTGGAACTGAGGCTGTTCTTCTGGTAATCTCTAGGCATATCTAAGTCAGGTAATAATCACAAATAACCGTAGTTGACAAGGGCATGGTATCTAAGTTCTCAGTTTCTTTCTTTTCTTTCTTTCTTTTTTTTTTAATTAAACCATACTGTGTACATTAATGCAATCATGGGATACAATGTGCTGGTTTTATATATAATTAGAAATATTTTCATCAAATTGGTCAACATAGCCTTTACAGCATTTTCTTAGTTATTGTGTTAAGACATTTATATTCTACACCTGGTAAATTTCACATATACCCTTGTAAGATGCACTGTAGGTGTGGTCCCACCAATTACCCTCTCTTCACCCATCCCTCCCTCCCCTCCCAGTCCCCTTTCTTATGAAAGCTATAACCCAATGATAGCCCAAGAAGAAGGGGAAAGGGGAGAAGTTCTCAGTTTCTTGAGAATGAAGTTTCAGGTTATCTTATCAGCTGAGCAACCCAGACCTGATTAAGTGTAGAGGAAGTCTGAGTATTATTATTGGTCTGAGGCCTCAGTCCAATAGCAGCAGTGGTTACTACACACTGTCCTGATATCGCTCCTTTTATTTTTCTTTCCTCTTCAGAAATTATGCATTGCCACTCTCACAAAGAAGCGTTGTAATACAGAGAGAAGGTATTGTGAGACACAGTGGGTATAGAAGGGACCAACTTATCAGAGCCCTAGCATTAGCGTGGTACATTTATTATATTGATGAAGCAATAGTGATACATTATTAACTAATGTTTATAGTTCACATAAAGGTACATCCATTGTGTTGTATAGTCTATGGATTTCAATAAAGGTATAATGATATATATCACTATCATAGTATCATACAGAATTTTTCACTGCCCTAAAATTCCCCCTTGATTCACCTCTTCATCCTTCTCTCCTATCTGCAGTCCCTTGGCAACCACTGAGCTACTTCTTTCTCTTTAGTTTTCATTTTTGCAGAATGTCATCTAGTTGGGCCTCTCACCCTCCTTTGCTTTAACTTCTGAGGTTTCTAATGAGTTCAGCGATGTGAGAAAAAATCTACAGGAATACCTACTACCTCTAACAAGTAAGTTATTCACAACTTAACTACTATTTACCTTCAAGAAATTTTTCAACTGCAGTTGAAGACCCAAGAAGTTTTCCCTGAGAACAAATACTGAAAAAAATACATATACACATATATATTTCAATGTATATTCAATATAACTAAATATATATATTATATATATATAACATATATATTTTTTCAATATTATACACATACGTGTATAGACATATATACATATGTATATGTATGCACATACATATACAATATATACATACTGATTTATAAATCTACTCAAAATTATAGGTAGGAAAAAAAAAATCACAATTTAGAGTCAAGAGTTAGGGAATAGGACTCACTGCACACAGCAAATCAGACCTTTACATCTGCTTCAAATAGTGCTGCAACATTTTCCTTTCATAAACATGTAAATGAAATATTGTGATCATAAACATTTTCCTAAAATATGTGCTCCATTAATCTTTTCTGGGGCTATTTTCCAATATGCCCTATTCAATTCCCCTCTCCCCAATTCAAGCTCCCCACTTGAATTGATCACAGTCATTTTTTTACATGTGATATATTCTAATTTTTCACGGAGTTTTGTCTTGAGTTGCTTTAAAACAATTACTATTTTTATTATTAATTTTCACACTTGGAAAAATATAACCAACAAATTATATACCCCTGCCTGGCTTCTTTCTTTCAGTATTATAAACACAAATAAGGCAAACAGATGTTTATATTGCAAAAACATTTTGAAAATATGCAAAACTAAGAAAAGCAGCAATAAACATGATGTGTAGTCAGCATTATTTTCTCTAGTCCACCAGAGGCAATTATCTCGGAAGGAACCTGTTTATGATGTTCCCACCTTCCTAGGGAAGGGGCTGACTGATTATTTACACCAAGAAAAATTACTTTTGTTTTCTCATTCTGAAGTAACAAAAGGTATGAGTTTTGTATTAGTCATCGATACTATGCATACTTTTAAGTCACATGAAATAATATGTAATTGGTATTCAGTTATTCTAAACATTACCATCAATTATTCTTTCAAGAAAAAACATATCTATTTCATTTTATATTACCTCAGTTTTGAAATTAGTTAAATTTAAAATAACAATTGAAAACACGGTTTCCTGAAAAAGAATTCAAAATTAGCCCAATAGAATACGAACAATATTATATACTATTATCCTATCAGGAAATAAGTTTTGTCTATATCATCTGGGTTGCCTTTGAATTACATGTTAGAAGTCAAGGTTTAAGGTTAGCAGGCATAAGTTACTGATAAAAGAAATATTGTGAGTAATAGAATAAAAATTTTAACTATGAAAATCATCCATTTTTGATACAATATGTACTTTATAAGTAAAATCCACATCCATAATATACAAGACATTTCACAATGGGCTGACCAGTAATCTGTGGGCTAATTATGTCTTTATGGTGATTATTAGTCTTTTGGAAAACTGAACCCTTTTCAAATTATAGATTTAATGGCCCACAAGTTTATATTATTAAATACAATTCATATTTTTCTAGGAAAATTCTAAATTATCATTATAATCCAAACTTGGGATATGTCTGGTTCACATGGTAGAATCTCTCTCCATAAAATCTATAGCAATTGATACCCCTCCCATAGTTTTCAACCAGTTTCTAATTTTTCCACAAACATGCTAATATTAAGCATTACTATCTGTAGATTCAATTGCAATTTAAGAGTTAAACATATATTTTACATTTTAATTCAAATATTTTTGATTAGTACTTGTATCCATGTATTTTTAGAGGATTATCTGTCTGCCTCATCTTCATTGCAAATTTTATAAATTGTAGTTTTTTGGCCACTTGTATATTGGGGTATTCACTTTTTATTATTTAAATTAAGTCCTATATAATAATTAAAGTTTCATCTGTCATAAGTACTGTCTATGTTTTATCAGTTTTTCTCATTTATTACCATTGAATGCACAAATGTCAGAATGTTAGTATGGTCCAATCAGTCAATCTTTTCCTTTATGGGTTCTGTGTTTGTTAACAAAGAGGGGTTTTGAAGCAAGAGTTTTTATTTCCAATAAACTTTTATTGAGCACTCTTCCTTGCTTAGGGACACAGAGTCAATTAAGTGTTTGTCCTGAATGCAATTTCAATCCAGCTGTGGAAAAAAAAATAAATGTACGTTCACACAACATTAAGGAATATTTTACCAACAGTACTCTACAAATAAATGCAAATTGATAGAGTGCAAATTGAGAGCATATGTGCTAAGAATAAAAGAATGGGTAATTGAATAGGAGTTCTCAAGGGAGGGAAATTAAAGATGATATAATACACAACGCTGTCAAAATGTCCCTGGCGTGTTTTTCAGTATTTCTCCTATACATCTGTGAATTAATGCATTCTGTATATATTGGAACTGGTTGAACCTTGCTGAACAAATTTTATTTATTTCCTTCTAGAATAAGAGAATTTCAAGCTAATACACTATAAATGCGTAAGCAAAAGTTGTAATTTTTAGTATGTTTCAGTGAGAAATTGAAAGTGAGAGTTAGATATAGTCAGGAATGAAAAAGTCTCTGCCTTACAAGTCCTGAATGAATGCACTCCACATCCTAAACCCAGCTGTGCCTTCCCACTCACTGCCTCATACAACTTTTGAAGTTTTATTTCAAAGGGAAGGGGTAGTGAGAAATTGTGAAAGTGGCGATAGTATTATAAAGTTACTAAAGGAATGAAAATGATATAATTTAAAAAAGGAACTGCTTATCTTTATTTCTAAATATATACATAATCAGTTAGGTCTCATTATTTACGCCTGATGCTCATTTTGTGTGGGGAAAAATTGCAAATTTGTAGAAATATGTTCATGAAATGTTCTCAATACAGTTGGCAGTTAAAACACTTCTGTTCTAATGTCTTGGGTTTTTTGTTTGTTTGTTTATTTTGTTTTGTTTTGTTTTTTACATAGAGTCTCACTATATTACCTTGGTAGAGTGCAGTGACGTCACAGCTCATAGCAACCTCAAACTCCTGGGTTTAAGCAATTCTCTTGCCTCAGCCTCCCAAATAGCTGGGACTACAGGCACCCACCACAATGCCTGGCTATTATTTGTTGCATTTGTCATCATTGTTGTTTAGCTGTCCTGGGCTGGGTTTGAACCTGCCAGCCTCGGTATATGTGGCTGGCGCCATAACCACTTGTGCTACAGGTGCCTGTTCTAATGTCTTCAAATGATTTCCTGGGAGTTACACCTGTCTTCCTTCAGTTGTCCTTAACACTCATCACTGACTTTAAACTGAAGCAGGAAGAGGTGATGACAGAAATAAACCGCAATTTATTTACAGTTCAGGGCAGTGTACTTTACTTTTCCCTACAGTTGGGTTCTATATGGTCCAGCTCTAAAGCATAATTTTTGCTCTTCCTTGGAGTGTCTTTCTTGAATACTGAACTCCTATATTACCGTGGCGAGCAGAACAGGGCACCTATGGTGAAAATTGGAAAGTGAATTCATGTTACTCCTTAGTCCATACTAAGGTACCTGTTAGGCAAATCTTTTCAAGCTAAAGCTTCCTCTTGAACCCATAGAACATGCTCTCTTCTATATATTTACATCCTTCCTTTCCTGACAGAATTAATGGTCTATAATTTGGGGGGGGTTACCCCCAAAATGCAGAATGAGAAAATTAAAAAAAAATGCCTTTATAAGTATCATGTTACAACTCAGTGAAGGACCCCTGAGTCATTATCCCTCCCAACATCTCTGTTTTATGAATAATATATGTCATCCTGTCATTACCCATAAGCACTGATCCATGCTGAATTTCTGTCTCTTATTAGAAGGTTGGTTTTTTTTTTTTTTTTTTTGCAGTTTTAGGCTAGGGGCGGGTTTGAACCCCCATCCCCGGTATGTGGGGCTGGCGCCCTACTTCTTGAGCCACAGGCACCACCTCTCTCTCTTCTAAGACAGCATACAATAGTAAAAGGAATAAAAACCTTGATTTAATAAAAATAAATAAATACAACATTCATTTTTCAAGAAATAAACATAATTTAATTTTAAGAAAGAAGCTCCAAATTTTGAAAATAACATTAGTGTCAGAAATGTGTTGTAAGAAGTTACAGAATCAACTACCCTGGAATGGCTGAATAGGACACTACACAAACATATGGTCTTTAGGGAAATTTAAATTTTCTCATCCTTAGCTTTTGGTGATTAAACACTATTTGCCATTTTGGTCTTATTTCTGGTAACTAGACTCTTGAAAACAATGGTCCATTTAACTTAAATTCCCTTCTGTTCACAGAAACTCTTTTTCCTGTGCTGCATTTTCTGCCTAAAACAGTTTCTTTGACTTCCTTCAATTATTTACCTTCGGTATCACCTACCAGTTTGGTATTTCAGGATCAGTTTCTTGATCTTCCAAATCTGGGTCAGTTCCCATTCCCATTGCACCCTCTGGTGGCCATTTCCATTTCCACCTTAGTTGATTAGCCAAATCTAATAATTCCATGCTCTTTACAGTAGTGGCAGGTTGGTTCAGAAATAGGTAATGGATCCGATTCCGATAGAACCAGGCACAAATTCTGCTGTGAAGCTACTAAGAAATGTTTTCTCATTCAGAAAATGACACCGAAAACACAGCATCTCTTATATGCTTAAATAATTAATTTGTATCACTGTTGCCGCTGCTGTTGTTGATACTGCTATTTCTTTTGTGTGCATAGTGCTGAGTCTGCTGTTACCAAGGTTATAACAGTTGGAGGCTGGAATCGGCTACAGATGCAAGAATGCAGACAGGAGGAGGAAGTCACTGTGTGTTCACTCTGCGGTGACCATGAGCCACCCAGGATTAGAGGTCATTTTAACTGTCATTTTACATTCATTTGTCCATCCAGCCTCTGAGTTGGCCTCTATGTTTGAAGAATCTTCTACGTTTTGAAGAAGAGCCTTGAACTAATTTGCAAATCTGAACATGCCTCACATTCACTTCTCTTATCTTCTCTATCACCGAGCATTTCTCTGTGGATTTCTTGCCTAACTGCCTGTGTTGAGTACAATGAGAAAGAGCATTTCTCAGGCAATCTTTGTATATGGACACATTTCAGGAGAGTAAAGTTATTTTTCCCCCCAAAGGATATTTATCTAGAATTGCCTTTATTTTCTTTCCCCAAGATATTTACTTATATTATGAACATAATATTTTTGTTTCTCTTTATCTTTTAGGGGAGCATGGCAGCACATCAGCAACCCTAAATCAGAGTTGCCTAATTTTTAGGTTTCCTTTCCAGGATGTATCCCATTGAGTATAAAGATAACACCTGGTTCACTCTGTGATCTCCGTGTGAACTGATGTACAGGGACTCAACATAAGAGTGGTAAAAGGTCTTTGTCCCTGACTCAGGAGTCATGTGTGTTACGTTAGCCTGCTAAAGATACACTTTCCACACAGCAGCTACTGTCATGACACTTAAAATAGATTTAGATTTGGCATGGCATCATGGCCTCTGCTTTTCTAGGATGGAGTAGGATAAATTCATGGACCTTTAACAGTTACAAACTTAACACTCTACGCCTGGACTTCGCTCAACCAACTTTGAATTCAACAATTGGCAACACTCTCCCTGTATTTTAAGCTGGAAATATTGACAAGAAAAATCAGGTACCATGTCGAAATTAGAAACCAAGTGATTGAATTTTCCGGTTCCACCGGTAGCTGTGCCTCGGTGCAAGTTTTCCAAACTGTGCCTACTGGCATCATGAACCCTGGGGATTCCACTAAAACTTCAGTTGTATGTGTTACTTCCAAGCTCTTTTCTCCCACCTAAAGGATGTTTATTATCCATTACAATTATAACGGTCTAACTTACTTCATGTTTATTTTCTGTCTCCCCTCCTGGAATGTAGTCTACATGGGGTAGGGATTGTGCATGTTATTTCCTCTGCCTATACATAGTAAACTCTCAAAAATATTGCTGAGGAAATGAATGCAAGGAATTTCAGTAAAACTTTACTGGCCTTCACCAATTTCATTTTGAGGAAATTATCTACTATATGAAGTAGTTTTTTTTATTAATATCTCTAAATTAAATGTTTTTTAAAATATCTGAAAAACAAGCACAAATGTAATTATAAAGAATAAACTATAGCAATATGTATAGAGAGAGACTTTATAATTTTTTTAATAATTATTTTTTATTAAATCATAACTTTGTACATTGATGCATTTATGGGGTTCAGGGTACTGCTTCAACATACAATGTGAAATGTTTGCATTGAACTAAGTTGCCAACATGATTAACAACTTCTGGTTATCCAGCTACACAATAACTTGCCAAAGAGCTTAGTGGCCTAAAACAGTAAACATTTATTACCTCACATAGCTTTTGTGGTTGTAGAATTCTGGAGTGGCTTGGCTGAGTGGTGATGGCTCTGAATCCCTGATGAGGTCATGATGATGGTTAAGGTTGCGGTCATGATGATGGTTAAGATTGCTGTCATGATGATGGCTATGGTTGCTGTCATGATGATGGCTAATGTTGCTGTCATGATGGTGGTTAAGGTTGCTGTCATGATGGTGGCTATGGTTGCCATCATGATGATGGTTAAGGTTGCTGTCATGATGATGGTTAAGTTTGCTGTCATGATGATGGTTAAGGTTGCTATTATGATAGTAGCTATGGTTGATGTCATGATGATGGCTATGGTTGCTACCATGATGATGGTTAATGTTGCTGTCATGATGATGGCTATGGTTGCCATCATGATGATGGTTAAGGTTGCTGTCATGACGATGGCTATGGTTGCCGTCATGATGATGGTTAAGGTTGCTATCATGATGATGGCTATGGTTGCTGTCATCTGAAGCCTTCACTGTGACTAGAGGATCTGCTGGGCTCACTCCCAGAACTAGTAAATGGATCTGTTTGCTGGCAGGGGCTTCTCACCACACTGACTTTTCTGCAGGAGTGTTGGAATGGACTTAGTAAGGTACATTCTCCCAAAAGGGTGATCCAGATCATCACAGTACCAAAATGTCTTAATGACCTAGCCTTGAAAGCACCTTCTTCAATTTCTACAACAGTATATTGTAGCTATTCTCAATGCCTTAATGTTCTTAAGAGTAAATATTTGAAAATATTGTAAATATTACTGAATTCTTTGGGTTCCAAACAATGCACGTTTATTTTGCTATAAATAGCAAACTATAGCTATTGATAGCTTGATTCCACATTGAAAGGGACTTCATAGGTGAGAATTTGGGGTATACTGGAAGCTGCTCACCAGAGAAATAATCATAGTCTTGCAAGTATCACCTTTTAGCAAGGAAAGCTTACATCTTAAGGGTTCAGTAAAAAGACAAAGAAATAACAGGACAAATAAAGAAAATAAGTGTGTGGTTTTGTGATATTCTATGAGATTATTCATTTTGGGGGGCATCATTTTTCTTTTACTCCCAGTTTGAAACAGCTTCTCTGATTATGCGGAGAATGACTTGATAACCCCAGGCAGTACTATGTGAATAGCATTTTCCTCACAAGGGATATCTCTTCTTATCCACTGAATTCTCAATAGAGATAATTTAACCAATTTGTAGACTGAATTAGTGATTTTTTTTTTTTTTTTATTGTTGGCAGGTTGTATGATAAACTGAAGGCCCAAGACTTCTCACATACAGTAAGGTCCCATGTTACCTATTTACTAATTTCAGTTTCTGGTAGATGGTTTCTTTAAAAGAATTGTAAGCTGTAGTGGAACCTATATATGACTGTTTCTTAGAATGGAAGCCCTCTTGTATTTACATCTGATCACTGTCAAAAAAATTACATAGTCTCTCATAAAGCATGTTGAAGAAGGATCATAAAGTGTATAATTTATGGCATAGTATGAGATATTTTTCTCCTCAATTTATAGTAGATCTCTAAAAGAAACATTTGGATAGAGAAGCATTTGTTTTGGCTAAACCTCTATCTCATAATATTTATATGCCATTTTGATCTCTTTTATGTGTTTTTTTACTCGAGCTCTGTTTTTTTCCCACTGGGTTACACAGACACTACTTTTTCTACTCTACCCGGTGCCAACTGAGTCTGTTTCAAAAGCTCCTTAGGTATTTCCTTCTGATTCTCTTGACACTTATATATAACATTCTGAATTTTTAGTGAGAATATTGCTCTAGAGTTTTAATCAAAATTTAAAATTGTACCCCAACATATGTCTAATATGATATACATTATTCATAAAGCTGTTCTCAGTGCCTTAATGTTCTTAAGAGTAAATATTTGAAAATATTGCAAATATTACTGTAAATATTTTAAAGCTAATTTGATGTCTTTATTTGCTACTTTTAAATGTACAGTAATTGAGTTTTTAATAATAAAAAAACTAAGTTCTGCTAAATTATCACAAATGATCTAAGTTTTTGTCACTTTTTTCAGTGCAAATGAACACCTGTGTATGGGCCAGTGGTCTATGTAAATTGACAATTTTACATAAAAGAGATGTATGATTTGTCTATTTTAACCATATAAGTTAATGTAAGAGAACTTAAGTATCTTACATGTTTCAAAATAATGTCAAAAGAAAATTCAAAACCTCACTGTTTAAGGTTTTTTTAAGCTTTCATATTATGTCTAATTTTTAATTCACTGTGTGTGACTATTAGGTATCTATCTTCTGGCAACTTAATATTGCAGGTTGTTCCCTCCCACTGAAAATCTGTTCTCACATTACTTTTCCCAGATAAAAACTGGATTTTATTTTTCCAAAGTTTAATCTTGCTGTTTTTTTCCACATAGCTACTTTTTAATAAAATTCATTTGTGATGCAAAACTCCTTAACAGTTTACCTCCACCCGCATAGTTAACATTTTATGGTATCCATCTCATAACTAAAATGTGATAAGAATGACTGAAGAAGAAATCTAATCAAATTTCGTGACTTAAAACAGCAAGAAAGGAGATGAATGTTTCTATTTTTTTCCAAAGCAATTGCAGGGTATGAACTTAGTAGGATTTTATTTTTTTTGTATTCATTAAACACTTTCATATACAACTAATTAAGGATTTCCACACAGTGACATTTGTGGGTTGAATTTATAGACTTAGAAATTAAATTGGATATTGGGTCAAGCATTCAGTGATGTATAGGAAAACAATATTAAGCTATGATTGCCCATGAAAAATAAGAAAATCAAACAAAGAATCTATTACAAAGAAATTTGATGTTAAAAATGACTCTTTCAGCTTTAAATAAAACTTAAAGTTTTTTTTTTATTTGTTTTAAAAATTAGGCTGACTTTGAAGTTGTAAACATCTTGAACAACCTTATCAACATGATTAAACATTGAACAATGAAATACAGTTGGTGTCTAGGAAAAATAATTACAGAGCAGATTTTAATGTAGGTTTTTCATAGAAAGAGCCAAGACAATTTTTAGCGTATGAAAATGTTGCATACAACATCCTTAGATTTTAAGCTCTATCATTACATTTATGCAATTTATTGCAATTATCTTTTTTTTTTGTCTCAGGTAAATGTTCAGTTTCAAGTGTCTACTTATTTGGCATTTTATATCTTAAAAATGCAAAACACTTAGAGGCATTAAACACTTCTTTCTGGAAGTGATTTCTAAGCAAATAATATTATTATAGTCTAATATTCATTCAGAATTGGAAATGGACTAAAAGATTTAAAAGAAATTTTTACTTTTACACATGAGGCCAATTTTATTAGACATTTTCTGAGATCATGCAGCTTCTTACAAGGTAAAAACAAGGCTAAATCACTCAACAAATGTGCAGTAAGTTCTTTACAATGAGTATGTTGAATTGGATAGACTCATAAGATATTAAGTTTAGTTTGTATCTTCTATTCTTTTAACTTCTCATTATGGACACTCATTTTCTTAAACCTGCTCAAAAAGCTAGAATGACTTCATGGCATTTCCTATCCCTAGTAAATAACAAAAGTCTCAATAGTCATTTTATGATGAAAACCCAGTTTTAATTCAGTAGTTAAAAACACACTGTATATTAACCACATCGTCATTGAATGATAACATTTCCTTTTTTCCTCCCATCTAGAGCAGTAGTAATGGGTTGCCAGTGTCCTCAAGGTAGTTGTCTTCCTTAACTCTCAGTCATCCCTTATCAGTTTTTCTCTATTCTTTTGTCATTTTAATCCCATCAGGAATGAAAAGATTAGAGAGATGAGAGGTAAGGAATTCACAAAGAGTTTAATTTACTTGTAGTATGTAACATGGCTATGCATTCTCTTGATCAGTAAATGTTTAAAGCTTACTACTTCACCAGGTACCTTCATGAGTCCTCTGCTATTTCCTTAGATTATCAAGACACCGGCTCTGCATTTCCTTTAACCAGCTTCCATGATTTGAGTGTGTCCATCAGGTTTCTTATGATGAAAATGTGCTCCCTGGTGTGATTGTGTTAGCAGGGAAAGGGATTAGGGCATTAAGAGTAAATTATGCGGCTCAGCGCCTGTGGCTCAACCGGCTAAGGCGCCAGCCACGTACACCTAAGGTGGCGGGTTCGAATCCCCAGCCCAGGCCCACCAAACAACAATGATGGCTGTAACCAAAAAATGGCCAGGCGTTGTGGTGGGCGCCTGTGGTCCCAGCTACTTGGGAGGCGGAGGCAGGAGACTCGCTTGAGCCCAGGAGTTGGAGGTTGCT
>CAUYQV010083975.1:0-18969 GCA_963574575.1 Galagoides demidoff
TCCCGTGGCAAATTAAAATCTCCAAAATAATACTCAATTTGATGACAGATTTTGGCCTCCGGAGCAGCCATTTTTTCATTATCACCATTTTCAGCCATCGTGGCTATCTTTAAGGTCCTGTTCCCACAGAGCCACACCACAGGGCCACCAGCACCGACGCCCGGAATTCCCAGCACCACCGGCCGGCCCGAAGCTCCCAAGCCCCATCTCAGATTGATTCGAGTTTTTCTCTCATGTGTATTAGATCTTCTACTGGCTTCATATTAGTGATGAGTACATCGGACTCTTGCTTCTCCATTCATTCTCGTGATGCTTTACGAAGAATGTGTTTCAACTCCATCCAGGTTAATACAAAAGATGCAAAGTCTCCATCCTTTTTAGCAGCTGAATAGTATTCCATGGTGGTACACCACAGATTGTGAATCCAGTCCTGGGTTGGGGGGCATTTAGGTTTCCACATCTTGGCAATTGTAAATTGAGCTGCGATAAACAGTCTAGTGTAAATGTCCTTATGATAAAATGATTTTTTTTCTTCTGGGTGGATGCTTAGATTTTTATTCAGTATTTTGTTTTCAGTTTCCAAAGGCATTTAGGCACATTTGTTGATTGCAAAGTCCTGAGATGAAGTTTATCAGAAAATTCTAACTTGAGAAGCGGATTACTTTTAAAAGTAATGTCCAGTTAAAAAAGTTTAAATACCATTTTGCTAAATTTGGAAGAAGCACCTCAGTGCAGTCTCCTAAGTTACCCTTGAATGTTTTCTGCTCATTCCACAAAAACATTTCTCTTTTTAGAAAATTAAAAGCATCAAGTACTTTACCAGGACACAAAGTGTCTACATAAGACAATGTTGTATTATTGTGGAGGAAAAAGACAGGGAACAAGCCACACGCCCTCATTCCGCAAAGTTTCACAATCCTTCCCTCTAGATGAAACACGGGGCCATTTGTAGGGTTTCAAATCTGAGCTTGGAAACATATTTGTTTTTTCTGCTTTGATGAGGTTCTGCTCTTTGGGGGGGGGGGCTTTGAAGTTTGTTTATTGTCATTAAATCGTTTTAATTATTTGAAGCTTATACTTTTGTTCACAACTTTAAGACTTTGTGAAGGGCATAATATAAGCGTAAATTCAAATTATTCAAAGAAATGAATCCAATAGTTATTTTTAATTGGCATCAGACTATGGCCGCCAATTTATTACAAACTTACATGCTATGGTTTAGAACTAATTTTAACTTCCCCTTGAAGTTGGAATTCAAAACTTCATTCGTGGCTTGACATGGTATTATCTGAGGAGAATGTTTATTTCATAACTTGAAATAAGAAACTGGATCCTTTATGAGGTCCAATATTATTTCCATATGAGGAGCTGGAAGAAGCCTCAGGATAGGCCCATGTGGAACCGGACCCAGCCTGGCCAGTCCTGGGCCCTCATCGGCGGAGCCCAGTCACATGGCTCCAAGCATTTGTCCAGATTCTGCTGAAAGCCAGCTGGGGGACTCTGCCCAGCACAGCTGCCCACGCGGGCCAAAAGAGTCCTCATGAAGCAACAGTGATGGAAGCAGACCCATGCCCAGACCAGCCTGTGAGGGTGGGAGGGGCAAGAAGCTGGGGGTGTCCACTCAGCCCAGCAAGGTCAGGGTCCGGGACTGAGGGGCTTACATGGGGGGAAGAGCTCAGGGGCACAGGGTGGATGCAGAGCCTCTCCCAAAGTGGCCTCCAGACAGAGGCTGACTTTCCTCTAGGGCAGGGCGGCCAGTGCTGCGTCTGCCCACCACCCGCGGTCCTTTGCTTCATTCCTCTCTTGTTTCCTTTCTCAACAAATTCCAGAATACCTGCTATGGGGAGGAGGGCTGTCCAAGTCAAGGGGCTCCAGCAGTGAGACAAAGCCCAGCACCCATATGCCCTATTCTCACAGGGAGGTTCCCAGCCAGGCGGATGCAGGTGTGGGCAGGGGCGGGGCCAGTTCCTGCTCCTGTGGAGGTGGAAGTCCTCACAGACCCCAGGATTTGCCTGGGAGGGGAACGTGTTGGGGGAGGGGGAGGAAGCAGAGGGCAGGGCAAGGGAGGAGGGGCGGGAGAAAGTCTGAATGCACAGCAGGGAGACTGGGGACTTTGCTGGCGAGGCTGAGTGCTGCCCTGGCACAGACGCAGGCCTGGGAGGTGTAAGAAGCTGGGGGTGCTCCACTCAGCGGAGCAAGGGCAGGGTCTGGGACTGAGGGGCCAACACGGGGGAAAGAACTCAGGGGCACAGGGTGGATGCAGAGCCTGGGGGAGGCCAGCATTTGGGGAACTCAGCTCTGGCTGGGAGGGCAGAGGAGCCACCAGGGTGGGGATCTTTTGCTTGTCCAGAACACCAGGACTCACTGCGGGTGCATGTGCTTTGCAGGCAGGAGGGTCAGATTGACCAGTGCTGGGCAGACTCCCCAGCAGAGCCCAGCAGCAGGGTCGTGGCAGAGAGTGAGTAGAAGGCTGGCAGATCCTGGGGTGTCAGTGTGGGGCCCACCTCTGTCAGACCCATACCCTGGTTGTGCCCAAGAATGGGAGTGCTGGCAGGGAGATTCTAGGGCCTGAGACAGAGCCACCAGGAGGGGAGGGGGTGCCTCTGACGTGTAGGAAGTCTTTCCAGGATCTTTTAAATTTAGATTTGCTGTGCCTTTCCCACACCCTTGTTCTACCCTCTGCCCTCACTGGCAGCAGCAGAGCCTCGGCTGGCTAGCCAGGGTTCCGGCCACTGTAATCCCCACCCTGGCCCTCAGTTGCTTGGTCATTGAGAATTAAGTTTTGGGTCAGCGCGTGGTATGTACTTTCATTGGTTCTGTTTTTTGTTTGTTTGGGGTTTTTTTGTTTTGTTTTGTTTTGTTTTGTTTTTTTAAAGACAGTAAACTTTACTAGGTGGCACCCACAGCTCAGTGTGTAGGGTGCCAGCCACATACACGGAGGCTGGTGGGTTTGAAACTGGCCTGAGTCAGCTAAAACAACACTAACAACTGCAACAACAACAACAAAATAGCCGGGCATAGCAGGAGCCTGTAGTCCCAGCTACTTGGGAGGCTGAGGTAAGAGAATTGCTTAAGCCCAAGAGTTTGAGGTTGCTGTGAGCTGTGACACCGTGGCACTCTATCCAGGGCAACAGTTTGAGACTCTGTCTGAAAAATTAAAAACAAACAAAAAAAACTTTATGAGGTTTTAGTTTTACTCTTTCTCTCTTCTCATATTGGTCACAGCTTTTCCTGGATTTTTCTTTTCATTTTGAGGTTTCCTTCAAAATATTTTCATTGTGGGTTTTGTTGGCAAATCTTCTGAAATCTTATGAAGATGTTTTTATTATGCCCTCAAAATGTTCTTTCTTTCAACTATTATATTTTTATTCTCGTTATTGCCATTTTGTCCTTCCTCCTTCAGAATGTTTTTCTTTTTCATATTGCTGATGCCTCCCTTGTCTCAGGGGATGTGTCTGTCAGATCTGACACTGTGTCTCATATATTATCTCCCTTCCAGCTTGTGGCTTTTCCTTTTGTGATGTTCAAACTTCTTGAGTGTTTCATTACCTTCATTCAAGAGCTCACCTTCCCCCCCACAAGTGAATTTAATTACCTCTAGAGGAAGAGACACCATCCGAAACCTCTATTTCCAGGCAGACACCCCTTTGATCCCAGCACTTACAGAGGCCAAGGTAAAAGAATCCTTGAAGCCAGGAGTTTGAGACCATCTTGACAACATAGCAAGACCCCATCTCTTTAAAAAATAGAAAAATTAACCAGACATGGTGGTGTGCACTTGTCGTCCCAGCTACTCTGGAGGCTGAAACAGGAGGATCACTTGAGCCCATGATTTTTAGGTTGCAGTGAGCTGTGATGATGTCACTGTACTCTGGCATGGGAACAGAGCAAGACACTGTCTCAAAAAGACAAAAACAAACAACCCTCCCTCCAAAAAACAAAAAACCCTTCACTTTTACACACAGCATCTAAAATACAAAATGTATAGCTATACCAAGGACCAAATGACCAAACACCAAGAGAAAAAAAGATAATAATATATATAGATCTAAATATGAGCAAATATTGGATTTACTAAATATGATTTTTAAATAACTATGATTTTTTTTTGAGACAGAGTATCACTCTGTCACCCTTGGTTGTAACATCATAGCTCACAACAACCTCAAACTCCTGGGCTCATGCGATTTTCTTGCTTCCGACTCCCAAGCAGCTGGGACTACATACCACACTCAGCTAGTTTTTCTATTTTTAGTAGAGACGGTGTCTTGCTCTTGCTCAGGCTGGTCCTGATCTCCTGAGCTCAAGCAGTCCACCTGCTGTAGCCTCTAAGAGTGCTGGGATTACAGGTGTGAGTCACTGCACCCGACCCAACTATGATTGATATGTGTGCAAAAAACATGACAAGATGGAGAATGTCACAGGATAACTGAAATATTTTGAAAATAAAATGGAAATAATAGAATTAAAAACTGCATTAGCTGAAATTAACTACTTAAATGATGGAGCTAGCAACTGGTTAGAACGAGGGTCAATGAACTGGAAGCTACGATAGTATAAAATGTCAGGAATAAAGCAATGAAAACTAAAAAGGAAAAACTTAGAGCAAAGGGGATGAAAACATGGGAGATGTGATGAAAAGCTGATAATGAACACTGTGGCAGGCGCCTGTAGTCCCAGCTACTTGGGAGACTGAGGCAAGAAAATCGCACAAGCCCAAGAATTTGAGGTTGCTGTGAGCTACGATGCCACAGCACTCTACTCAGGGCAACATTGTGAGACTCTGTCTCAAAACAAAACAAAACAAAAAAGAAAAGCTATAACATGTGTGGATTGGAGTCCCAAAGGTGAGAGAATGAGGGAAGAAGAAATAACTTTAGAAACACAGATCAAGAATCATATATCCATTTAAAATACTTCTTTGAAATGAACATGAACAGAAGATTCTCTCAGATGACCAAATTTGAGAGAATTTGTCAGCAGTGATCGACACTAAAATAAATGATGAGGAACTTTCTCAGGGAGAAGGGGAATTATCCAAAAAAATTTTATTCTTTAAAATAAGAAAACAGGCTTGGCACCTGTGGCTCAAGTGGCTAAGGTGCCAGCCACATACACCTAAGGTGGAGGATTCGAATCCAGCCTGGGCCCGCCAAACAACAATGATGGCTGAAACCAAAAAATAGCTGGGCGTTGTGGCGGGCACCTGTGGTCCCTGCTACTTGGGAGGCTGAGGCAAGAGACTCGCTGGAGCCCAGAAGTTGGAGGTTGCTGTGAACTGTGATGCCACAGCACTCTACCCAGGGGGACAGCTTGAGGCTCTGTCTCAAATAATAATAATAATAAATAAATAAAATCTCAGCAGATTTTTCAATGTTATTGATTTTATTGATGAATGGAATTTTGGTTTGATATTTGCTTTCTTGATGTTCTGTTGAGCAAAAGAAGCTCAGTACAAAGGAACACACACTACACGTGTGACATTCTAACTGGCAATGCTGTGACAGGTCAGGGAGGTGGCCTTCCTGGCAGTCCTGCCTCGGGGAGAAGGCAGCAGTGCTGCTTCTTGGTCTGGGAGCTGTTGACAGGGTATGCGTCACCCGTAAAGATACAGCCAGCAGCATGCTTGGGACCTGCGCTTGTGAGACACGTCATGAGGCACCTAGCCCCACTCCCACCACCGTCAAGCCACCCTGGACCTTCCTGGGAGGCCCAGCCACTCCCCTGAGACACCAGGGACCTTTCACACACTCTTGGTGTGTGCAGCGTCAACACCCTCCAAATCTGACTAAGCTTTGGGTCGGGTGCCCCCCACTAATGGTGGGTGCTGTAAGAGCACACTTCATTCTAAAGTAAAATGATCCCTGCAGGTTGTTGTGTGGAAATTAACAAGACAAATCTGAAAATTACCTACTTGGAAATGCAAAGAACCAACAATCTCCAGGTCAGTCTTGAAAGAAAAGAAGTCAGAGGACTTGCAATATAAGATATGAAGAACTATGGACGTTCTGCCTGTCACGCAGTGTGAACCTGATACTGGGAGCACGAGGAGCTGTGGAGCAGAGTCAAGTCCCAGAACGGGCCATGCAGGGGTCCCGGCCTGGGCCAGGGTGAGTCGCTGCAGGAGAGGATGGGCCGGAGCTCAGGGCTGACTCCTGCTGCTCCCCACACGGCACACCTCACCCCAGGTGGGTTGCAGCCCTGAGTGAGAAGTAGGAAACAACAAAGCTTTTAGATCACACCATAGGAAAATATCTCCATAACCCTGAGATGGAGAGCAACATTTTAAAAAAATATGATGTACGTAGAACTTAGTTAAGAATAAGAATGTCTGCTTATGAAAAGATACCATTTAAGGAGTGAGAAGTCCAGCTACTATGTAGTGTAATATAACATATACTTACACACATGGTGCCAAATAGATGTATACACATTTTAACAGGAAAAGCTATCCTATTCCTGTTGTGTGATGACACTAGTATTCATTTAACGCCTTTTCACACTACATATTGCTACAGTAATCATTCATCTTTGGAAGTAATACATAGATAATATGGCTTGAAATGTGCATACATTTATCTGGCACTCCCTGTATTTCCTAGTCCTAGGTGACCATCACTACAGTCACCTTCAAAGCACTCCCTCCCCTTGGGGAGTTCTGCACTGACACTAATGCCTCATCCACCCTTCGATGCAATTTTGGAACTCTTCTGGTATGCCATCAGATCTGTCGTGATCCAGCGCACAAAGACACACAACAATGCACGTCACTCAGCAAAACACCACCACACATAGACACTGATGCACCAAGTGTGAAACCTCACGGAGCTGTCTGTACAGTGCTGCCAGGGTAAGCAAAGGGTGGCAAGTTCACAAACTTAATTGTGAGGTCTCTGTCATATGATGACAGCTCCACTGGGCATTGCCCTAGTGAGGACTTCTGAGGTGGCTCCATCCAGGACAAGTCTCTGCCCAGGCCCCCTGTCCAGGATGTCCTTCAGCACATGGGTGGAGGCAGCCATGGCTCCTCAGCTCACACATCTGTGCACCTGCAGAATCAGCATCTGAGCCCTGGGCACAGCAGCACAAACCTCAGCTGGGCCCAGTTAGCCACAGCTGGGTGGCCACAGGCCCTATAATGTTGGGAGCAGCTACTCGAGGTGGCCCTGGGCAGCCAGCAATTTCTGCCCTAAAGATTCTAACATTCTGAGCCTGCCTTTGGGGTCATCGTCTCATTATTGTGGTAAACAACACCAGGCTCCCTTGGTCCATAAGAACCTTCTTACCAGACGTTGTCTTGGCCACACACTTGCACACGGCTCATTCTGTGCATGGCCAGGCTGGGATATTTGAAATGTTTATATTCTACTTTTCTTTTACTTATAAATCCCATCTTTAAACCATCTCTCTCTTCTCTCACTGTACAATAGTAGGCTACATGGGTCCTTCAGCACCATGCTTAGAAACGTCTTCTGCCAGGTGTCCTGGTCCAGCACTCTTTAAGTGTCACCAGTGTAAAGCCCTGGCACACAGGCTCCATCCAGCCAAGTTCTGTGCAAACCTGTGACACAGACGGCCTTTACTCCAGTCCCCAGGACCTGTTCCTTATGTTTGTCTGAGGCCTCATCACAGTGGCCTTCCCTGGCCATGTTTCTACCAGGTTCTGATCACACCCCTGAGCATCATTTCTGAGAAACCCCAGCTCTCCCTGTGCTGTCCTCCTCTCAGCCCCTGCCTACTTCCCTAAGTGCCTCACTCTCACAGCTCAGGCCTCTGCAAACCTGCCTGGCCCTGCTTGCTGCCCAGTGTTCTGTTATGACAGAACAGTCCACACCTGGTCCTCATTTTCCATCTTGGTCTGTTTAGTGCTACTTACCAGAACACTTGAGGCTGGGCAACGTGCAAAGAACAGAAATGTATTTCACAGTTCCAGAGGTGGGAAAGCCCAAGACTCAGGCACCACCCCCCCGCGGGCCTTGGCACTGCTTCTCCTGGGACAGAGGGCAAGAGGGTTGGACCCTCCCCTTAGAGCAGCACCTCTGAAAGCCCTACCCCTTAGGACTCTCACAAGGCCACCAGGTCTCAGCACGCGTTTTGGAGGGGGCAGCCACTCACATGACAGCAGGCGAGATCCAGTATTGGGCAGAGGATACAATTGGTGATTCACAGAAGGGGACCCACAGGGCTGACCATAAATGATGCTCGGCCTCACCAGGACAGCCAGGCAGGTGCAGTCATTTCCTAGACTGGGTATTGCTTTGGGTGCAACATGAACTGTGTCTTTCCTGCTGTTGCATTTTGACAGGTTGAATTTCCCAGAAGGTTTCAGGACACTTGGGGACATAAGTGATTTCATTGTCATGTGTGTGCTGGGTGGGACCCGCCTTCCTTCCCTCAGCACTGCTCCCTCAGAAGGCGAGGGTGCCAGGGAGCCTCTCACCTTTGACAAACTGCTGCCTTCCTCCCTGTGAGGCTGTCAGGGCACCAGCTCTGCACTAGACCCTGTCCTTGCCCACAAGAGCCCAGCCCAAAGATAGGAGGGATATGGGTTGTGCTGTAGCCTGAGAAATGTTGAGAAATAGAATCAGATTCAGAAACAAGAAACCGGTGGCCACCCTCAGAAACACGTCCTTCCAGGATATGAAGTCATGTTTGCAGAGAATGGCAGGGGTGAGCCTGATGACTGGGAGGCAGGCCCACAGGGCCAGTGCTTTGCCCGGCACACAGCAGAGGCCAGGCCAGGCCATGGGCACAGGTGAGGCTGGTCAGGCAGGCCCCGCCCTGCTCTCCCGGCTGACAACAGAGATTTGGCCAATGATGT
The DNA here is from genome assembly GCA_963574575.1 of Galagoides demidoff. Lineage (NCBI taxonomy): Eukaryota > Metazoa > Chordata > Mammalia > Primates > Galagidae > Galagoides > Galagoides demidoff. Next base: position 8,822 of record CAUYQV010083975.1, read on the forward strand.
GTGAGACCCAGAGGGCCTCCGGCCTGTCAGAAAGCCCCTGACTGCTGCTGCCAGGGCCCAGCTTCCTCTTATGCATTTGCTTTTGATATTCCTGTTTTTCATACGTTTATTAAAGAACTTCCAAGGCATTCCTTAACTGTGACAAGTATTACAAAGCCAGTTCTGAAACTCGCCTTCCTCCTTCCCCCATGGAAGAGAAGCCACTTGGGCCCGCAGGCTCAACAGCAAATCTTCACTTTGTTTTCGTGGGCACAGCTTATTGGCTCTGCCAAGATTCCCCACACTGTCTTTTAAAACAGGAGCAAGTTTTAAATGTTCTAGTTTACTGGATATGTTTTCTTTTCCTCGTGGTGGAAATAGTTTCTTATTACTGCAATGGATATTTAATAAACATTATACTGAAAGGGAAATGCCAACTCACTCACCATGAAAGCTGAAAAGTCATGAAGTGAACAGAGAGTGGGGAAGGGAGGTAAGTCCAGAATACATTTTTTAAAAATAGTGGTGTTGGGGAGTTTTTAAAATAAAGGACTTGATTGTTCCTTATTTATTTCTCTTACACTGTCTTGGCTGGTGAGACTTGGTGCCTTCCTAGGAAACAGCTTTTCTTGTCTGACTGCTCTGTGAGCCCACAAAACAGATTTGGCCAGTGATTTGCGGGGCCACCATAAAGGGTTTTCTGTGGAACCTGTGGCCCAGGTCTGCAGCTGGCAGTGTCAGGAGTATCAGGGGGTAGGACCAGCCCTTTGTGAGTCCCTTCTCAGCTCCTTGTGGAAAATGGTGTTAGGTGAAGGCATGTTTCCATGGGTCCCACCCTCACCTGAAGATGCCACTATTGGCACCATGGAACCTCTTCAGAGGCCCCAGCCCCTGTGTTCTCTGCTCCCCCTGAGTCCCGCACCATCCCACAGGCCTTCTGCCTAGAGTGGGCACGGGAGCATGTCCTGAAGCCTGGTCCTCAAATAATCACTCTGAGCATGTAGGTTGTGGCCAAATGGCTCATAGCAAGGAGGAAGCCAAGTCCCCTCCCTCCAAGATCCTCTTTGGGTGGCCACTCCTCGATGGCCCTATTCCCATGTCCCTTCCTCCAGGTGGCAAAGGGGCTTCGAGCAGTAGCTGTAGCAACACACTCCATTGTCACACTCGGGGAAGACAGAAAGTGACTTCCCAGATGCTCTCTCTGAAGACATTTCCTATAAGCCACAGGGAGTCCCTCCGTGAGGCTCACTGGCCAGAAGCAAGTGGGACTTATGCCAATTTCTGAAGTGAAGACTGGGAGCCCTCAGGCAGCACTGGGAAGACTGAGGATCTTCAAACTGATCAGTCAGCTGCAGGAAGTGCCAGCCAGCCCTGTACCTGCAGAGAGAGGAAGGAGGACCCTATAGCTGTCCCCAGGCCCATACCAGGATGTGTGAGCGCCCCCATACCACCCACAGCAGCACCAAGCAAGGGCTGGAGCCACAGGGAGCCCAGGAGTGACCTCGGTGTGAGGCAGGGCTGGGCATGGGCACTGTGTGCAGCTGTGTCCAAGAACAACAGAAGCAAACACACAGGAAAAGCATAGGGGGATGCCAGGTGGAGGGCTCTGGGGTGCAGCCATCACCCTCCATCCTGAGCTGGGAGGGACATGGAGACAGGTGTGTGTGTCTGTGGTGGGCTGTATGTTTATGTGTCCCCAAACCCATGAGTGGAGGCCCTGGCCCTCAGTGAGTGGCATTTGTGGGAAGGGCCTCTGGGGGCAATTAGATGGGGGCTGGAGCCCACAGGATGACATTCACACCTTTACATGAAGAGACAGACTAGAGCTTGCACACATGTGAGGAGGTAAAGGCCCCATCTGCACACAGGACTGATCCTTACCAGGGGCCACATGTGCTCATACCTTGACCCTGGACCCCCAGCCTCCACAACCATGAGGAAAATGTCTGCTGTTTAAGCCACATGGCCAACATGCATTTGTGTGGTGGAATTTAACCTAACTGCACAGTTAGCCACATGCTGGTTCCAGCAGGAATGCAGGTGCGCCTGGGTGAGGTGGCTGCACCCTCTGGAGGGGGTGACTCTGGCAGGCACTAAAGAGCCCTGGCTCAGATTTGTTCCCTGAGGTTAAAGTGATTGGGAAATGGAAACAAGGGAAAAGTTTCTCAGGGAACCTACAATTAACTGCCAGTTTTCAAATCTGACAAAAGCCTGTAGTGGGAGGTTGGGAAACAGAGTGGCAGATGGCGGGGCAGCAGGGTGTCCGGCCCTGGGCCCCTGGGACCTCGCAGTGCAGTGCCTCAGGGGGGATGCCTGTGCAGGGGCCTGGTGACAGTGAACCCGGCACCTCCACAGCACCAGGGCCAGGGAAGCCCCACCACTAGGCCAACCGTCTCTGTCTCCCTCTGTCTCTCTCTCTGTCTCTGTCTCTCTCTCTATCTCTGTCTCATATATACACAGTCACTCCATACAGGCAGAATCCTGAGTGGGGTCTTGGTAACGAAGTGGGAGAACATGGAGGCTCTCGTCCAGGAGAGTCCATGGCCAGGAGGAAGGGGTGGGCTGGGCAGGATGTGGCGGAGCAGCACAGAGGTCCTGGGGGTGCCCTGAGGTTCTAGCTGCTGCCCTGAGCCCCGTCCTATGATGGTTATGGGATGGTCCCACTTAGCTCCCCAAGCACAGGCACACAGCTGGTGCTTAATGGAAATCAATTGATCTGTGAAGCTGGAACCAGAAATGTGCAGTCTGCCTCTGCCTCTCTGGTGTGGTCACTAAGCCAAAGCAGCGGCTGGTACATAAAACCACCAGGCGACACGGGGCAGCCGGCTTTGCTTACCCCAGTATGAGGCAGAGACGGCCGCACCACAGGCTGGGATGCTTCCTTCATCTATTTAGACAGGTGTACGATGGACCACCACACTCAGTACCCAGAGGTCGTCCCCAGGACGAGGAGACAGCAGCGTCTGCCTTTCTGATGTGATGGCATCTGCTGGAGCCTGAAGTTAGTGTAAAATTCTCCCGTGTTATCACCAGGGCCAGTGGGTCCTGCTTACACCTGATGTCAGCCTTTTCCTACAGAGGAAGAGGGAGGCACAGGCCCTGAGCACAGTTGCCAGGTCTAATGTGGGCCTGCTGGCCACTCCCTCCTCCTGGCCTGGCTAGGTCTGTGCTTCCCTTCCCTGGCCAGGGGCCATCTAGCTGTACACTTCCCAAGATGAGCCATGGCCCCTTTCCTTCCTGTTTTTCAGCACTTTGGATCCTCCTCTGACCTGAGATGCCACGTGGCAGTCCCAAGAACGCCCGCCACCACCACTCCTCTTCCTCCCAGCCAAGTGAGGCCGAGGCCTCCTTCTCTGCAGAAGCAAAGACGGGGGCTCAGGGTCTCCCATGGGACGGGGCTGGCCAGGCTGAAGGTTGGTCCTGCAGAGGCCAATGGACAGCCAGACTCTGCTGGTGGTGACTACAGCTGGTGTCTTCCTGGGACTCTGTTGCAGCGTCTTGAGGCAGCTGGATCACAAGCACCTAGTTTCCTTAAAGAGAAGCCTCCCTTCCATGGCAGAATTAGGATGGGCTTCTTCTCCAGCCTCAGGAGCAGTTTTTTTGTGGCACATGGGTGGAAAGGGGTGCCTTTCAGGGACTCTGTGTGGCAACGTGGCACGCAGACTGTGGGCTGTCCTCTGGAGTCACCGAGAGGACCCATGTCCAAAGGCAAAAGCCACCTGGGAGGACAGGAAGGTGCTTGCTGGCGCCTTTTGCAAGTTGACTTTCTGGCTTTGTCCTGCTGATTTTCTGGAGAGAAAAGCTGCTTTTCTCTGGAGGCTAAGATACAGCCCTCCTTCTGTCTGCAGTTTCCCTCCAAAGCCACACAGGATCAAAAGAAGCTGCCAGGTGCTTTTCAACCTCACCGGCTCCCGCGTCCCCTTCCGTGAGCACACGGAGAGCCCTGCACAAGAGAAGGCCAAGAAGAGCAAGGTACAGGGACAAAAGAAAAAAACACTGTCCCTATCCTTCAACTGTCTGATAGCCAGAGAGACGCTTTTCTTTACTGAAGGAAGAAAACGCACTTCCTCAGCAAGCCCTGCCTGGCAAGTATGGACGTTATTTATGCTGATTTATAAAACCACCTGGAACTCAGGTGCTGCTTGGGCTCTGCTTCCTCTTGCGCTTTCCTGGTTAGGGTTAGCTGCACCCCAGAGGAGAGAATCCTACAACTGTTTAGACCCGGTGCCCACCTGTTTTTATTGCCACAAACACCTGACATCAAGTGGTCAGTTTTCAATGTGGACTTTGGAGGACATCTTAGTGTTGATTCTATTTATTCCTTTAAAGCAAATGAATAATAAGTCAACACCAACCTGAGACATCAAAACTCAGTTCCCATAAACGAAGTAGCATTAAAGAAAACAAAACCTGTCCAGAATCATCCTTCATACCTCATGGCTCTTTCTCCAACTCCCACTTTCCTTATGAGGCCATCTATTCCTGTGGCCTAAGGAAGTTGGTCAACAGCCTTGGGACCAAAGCCACCTGTGGGGTAGTGACCCTCAGAAAGACCTCCCCCCAAATCAGCTGCTCTGGGTCTTTCAGAGTGAGCATGGTACACTTTGCCACCTGCCTTTCCTTACACTTTCAATTTTTTTAAATGTTTTTCTCCATCTATTAAAAAATGTGTTTTTTGTAAAAAATAAAAGTTCAGAACTGCAGCAAGAAAAGGCCCCAACCTCCTTCTAAGTTCTGTTAACTATTTAATATGCATCTTTCAAGATGTTCGTGTGTGAACATGGAAATACCTGCCAACAAGCTCTGTCCCATGGGGGGCCACTCGGATCTCCATCTGTCTGAAGGCTGAGTAGGGTCCACATACAAATGTGAGGAATTAAGCCTCGATCCCCAGAGATGGATGTGCAGGGTGTTACTAGTGTTTTACTATATTTACAAACAGGTGCACACACACAGGTACACATACATAGGAGCACACATGTAAGCATGCACACACACAGACACATACACAGAGACACAGGCACACATACGTATTAGCACACACGTAGGCATGCACACATGCCCATGTGAGCACACCCACACACAGACACACACACAGGACACACCTCACACAAACACACACACAGACACACATAGGCACACACCCACCCACCTGGACACATAAGGACACACCCATACACACAGACACACACCCACCCTCCCACACACACAGAGACACTCCCCCCACATACATAGGCACACACACATAGGCACCCCCCCCACCGCCCCACAGGCACACAGACACACACGCAGACACATACAGACACACACACAGGCACACCCCCCACAGACACACACGTAGACACATACACAGGCACACACACAGGCACACATCCACACATACACATAGACACACACACAGGCACACAACCACCCTCCCACACACACAGACACACACACAGGCACATCCCCCACACACAGACACACACACAGTTGGGGGCTAACAGTTGGGGCTCTCAATGGGGGCTCTCAGTTGGGCTTTCAGTGGGGGGCTCACTGTAGGGGTTCTCAGTGGGGGCTCTCAATAGAGCTCTCAATGGGGCTCTCAGTGGGGCCCTCAGTGGGAGGCTTGTAGTAAGGGGACTTGCTATAGGGGCTCACAGATGATTGCTCTCCGTGGTGGGGCTCACAGAGGCAGGTTGCCAAGCCCCAGGGGAGATTTGGGGGCTGGTTCTTGGTTCCAGCTGCAGCCAGGACAGGGCTGCCAGGCCCCTCAATCAGGAAGCCCTCTGGCTAACTTCAACAGGAGACTGGGCCAGAACCCTTTGTACCTGGGGAGGGCCTGGTTGACTTTGTGGCTAGTGGGACCCTTATGATCCTACCAGTCATGGCAGCTGTGTCCCCTAGAAGGGTTCTTCACGAGAAGGGCAGAGCGTGGGGCAAGGGACTTGGGACAACTCTACCCCAAAAGACAGTTGTATTCCCTCACCACTTGTGGAAATGTCCCTTGCTTGGAAAGGAGGTGACCACTAAGCCTCCTTCATCAGGCTGTTTTTCCCATGAAGAGATCACCGTGCAATTTCTGTCTGTGACTCTGCTGGGGACCACAGCACACAGGCCAGCTCTGTGGTCACCTTTCATCTCTTTCTGCCTTTACTGCAAATTCTTCTAGGGAGGTGTTTGCCTAGTGGTTCCCAGAAGCCTGTCCCCAGGCCAGACAGAGCCATAACGAAGTTTTCCCTGGTCTGTGGTAAAGACAGAAAAATGGCACCAGTAGAAGAGTCTCTGCCTAAGGCCACAGGGAGCTCACTGCATAGTTCTTTGCTGTCCTTTGTTCTAGGGTCATTCTGTGAGGCAACTCCTAGCAGCACTTGCTCAGGGAAGGACAGATCAGCTCTGCGCTGCTCTCCCTGGGAGTCTGACAGCCTGCCTGGGACCTCAGACACTCCTCACGTCAGGAGGGGCACATCTGTCTCTCCCTTGAACCTGGAGGTCCTTTCTGATGGCTTCAAAAAACAGTCAGCAGAGGTAACCCTGCCTGACTATCAGGGCTAGGTCCGAAAAGGCCTGGACCCTTCTCCTGGGACACCTCTGATAGCCCCCAGCTGGGGAGAGCGGGGTTAAGAGAGAGAGAATTAGAGACAAAGAGAAAGGGGGAGAGGGAGAGAATTAGAGATGGAGAGAAGGGGGAGGGGGAGAGAAGTGGGAAAGGGAGAGAATTATAGACAGAGAAATAAGGAAGGAGAGAAGTAGGGATGGGGGGAGAATGGGAGGGAACCAAGAGAGGTGGGGGGAGCGAGAGGGAGCAGCACTGTGTCCATGGTGGGGAGGGGTCCTTGCACAGAGCAGGGGAGACTTAACTCCATTGGCAGCTTCTGGGGGGGGAAGAATCAGGTGAGCTGAGATGTTCAAAGTCAGAGTCCTCAGTGTTTTGGTCTGTCCACTGTGCTGCTGATTATCTGCAGAGCCGCTTGGCCCTGGAGTTGTCCCGTCTGCACCTCAGACCTGCAGGGCAGCTGTGTCTTTGGTCCTGGGTGATGTCAGAGGAGTGGCTCCTGGGAAGCAGAAAGTCACTTGTGCAGCTATGGAAAACTGCATCCCAGAGGCTTAGGGACATCTGAGGAGGTTGGGTGACACTTGGAAGAAAGAGGTTTAACAAGAATTCAAGGAGAGATGTTTATCTTTAATAAAGTTCTTGAAAGCTTACAAGCATTAGAATTAAAGAGGTGACTTCTGTCACACTTAAAAACACACTTAAGCCAAGTGTCAGCTTGGAGGGGAGGAGTCCTGGACAGAAGGCCCCAGAAGGCAGCCACAGTAGGAGGCTCCTCTGTCCAGGTCACTGCAGGGTGTGGAGGCCACCAGCACTGCCTGACAGTGTCCAGTGCCAGGTGGCAATAGGTGACAGAAGGAGGCTTCTGCAGAGGAGGAGTCAGTTGTTTTAAGTTTGTTTCCAGCTTGGGGTAGATCCACTGACACGCAGAAAGCCCAGGGGAGAGAGGGGTCAGTTTCATTCTACATCGCAGGGCAGTTATTAAGCACCAACTTGTGACCTGAGTACAGTGCTCCCTGCTCTCAACGGCACAGCACATCTTACCCTGAATACCCTGAAATTCTAAACCAGTTACACCGGGGGTCAGGAGGAAGTGGTAGCTGGTGCCCTGGGCTCTGAGGACCAATTCTTGACTCAAGGGCCTGACGGAGGCAGGTGCGCATCCTGAGGACCCTGTCTGGCTTGGGATCCCCTGAGAGAAAGTCCTGGATATGGGGCTCTTGTTGTTCACAGGAAGAAGACAACCCAGGAGGCAGAGGCCAGGCTGGGTGAGCACAGGGCCCCACCTGACCCACATGTGGGTATCCATGTGGGAATTGTTGTGGGTGAGTGCTAAGTGGCCAGCCCACCCTCTGCTCCTGGGGAATAGCAGGGAGGAGGAGGGAGGTCAGCACTCACCTCTGTGAGAGTGAGCAAGGACAATGGGATCTGTGCTTATTTCCAAGACAGCCTGTCAGATCAGGGTGCACACAGATGCCTGCAGTGACTCAACCCCACTGCTGTTCTTTGGGCTCAGTGGATGTGGAGTACTGGGGTCGTGCAAGCCTGCCTCTCAACCCAGCTCCCATGTCACCCAACCTGGAGGGGAAATGGGGTTGTAGACGGACAGGGGCCAAAGTCGGGCAGAGGAATGGGTCGACAGTGGGGAAGGAAAAACAGCCGGGACTCACACAGCCTGCCCCACATGAAACTTGGTCTCAAATGCTGTCTATATACAGAACAACCCTCACACAGCTGAACTCGGCGGGTCACTGGGCCACAGCTGGGAAGACCCTGCACCTCTTGTAAATGGGAGGCACCTGGAGACCTCAAGGCAGGAGGGAGCAAGTCAGGGAGGGGAGGCAGGTCCTGCAGGGCTCGCCCAGCCCCCTGCTCCTGAGGGCCATCCCAGGAGCAGAAGGTCCTCCTTTGTTTCCCCCCTCTGACTGGCCATTTTGACCAGAGGCTCACAGGTCTGTTCAAAACCAGTCATGTGCTGTGTGGAGGGTTAGCACAGTCCAGCCTGGCTCCCATGTGAGCATGCCTTTCCTTCTGGGCAGTCCAGAGACCTGCCAGCATACACTTGTGTGCACTTGCTCAGCCCAGCAGATGCCTAGCTAGCGGGTGGTGTCCAGCCCTGGGCTTGCCCCACAGCAGGCATAGGTGGCTGCCTGGTGGCTACAGATCCACTTCCTAGCAGCAGGTAAGCCAGAAAGGGATGAACCTAAAGTCCAGGAGCCCACCAGTCTGGTCTTACAACAGCAGCTGAGGACACAGGAGGTCACAGCTGCCCTGCTCCACTGCCTGGTGGTCAGCAGGGGCAAGTGCTTGGAACAGCAGCTGGCTCTGTCCATACCAAACTGTTAAACAGACCTCTCCAATAGACAGAGACTCTCTAAGGGTAAACAATATTAAGTGAAACAAGAAAAGAAAATGTCATTTTTTTTTTACTACATAGAAATGTTAAACGTCTTTAAGTTAAAGAACAAGCAAATCTAATAGCAAACTGGGTGAATGTTTGCAGCAAAATGACAGAGGAACCGTCCACGTCATATATGAAAAGATCTTAGCCATCAATAAAAGCAATGTTGTAGTGGAGACAGAAAGCAGCTCACACACTCAGCATACATGCCAGCCTTACTCATAGCCAAAGAAATACACACTGGAAATAATGAGGTTTCATTTTTCAGTTTATCACGGTTTTGAAAGCAGTGAGCTGGCCACTGTGCTACTGGTGGGAATGAGGGTGGGCAGGGGCTTTCTGAGAACCAGTTTGCCTAAGAGGGAAAGCAGTTCCCTCCCTCTGCCAGGAAAGCTGAAGGGCCACACATGACAAAGTGGAAACGAAGCAACTGGCTGGTGGGAGAATTGGGGAACCACCAGGACTGTGTTCACACCTGGGAGTATCGGGCAGAAATGTTAACTGTGCTTTCAAGGAACATTTAAACATGTGAGGAAGTGATAAGGAAGATTTTGATTAACAAGAAATAGGAAATACATTGTGGGTAATGAGGTAATTGTCTTGAGAAGTAGGATTCTAGAGCTGTGAGATTTTTATTTTCCTCTTGATATTTTAATGCATTTTCTAAATTTTCTATCATGAACATATAGCACTTTCATAATGAGAAAAGATGAAACATTTTATTTTGCAAAACTACAGCCTGGAAAAGGTTCTCCTGAGCCAGGCACATTAGCAGCAAGTAAACAAGCATCTCTGGGTGTCCAGCAGGCGCACTGGCCTTGGACACAGCTTTGAGCGCCTTCTCTTGGTGCTTCTTGGTGGTTCTGGGCCATCTGCTCCCACCCAGCTCCCCGGGCCACTGGGCGGGGTAGGAGAGACATTGGGTCAGGGCACAGACCCTCTGTGGCATGGAGCCTGTACCCTCCACACCATGGGGCTGAATGCAGATAGCTCTGGGCTCAGCTACCTGTGCAAACTCAGATGCTGCTGATCCTAGGCAGTGGTGTCTGGGGGCCATCCCCCAGCTAATTATGTTATCCTTTCTACAAGAAAGACATTCAATGTGGCCATACTTCCACCAATTTGAATCAGTCTCACTTGATTGTAGGAACAGAGACCAGGGATTAGGATCTGGGGAGAGAAAGAGAAGAGGAGAAAAAGAGAGTGGGGAGAGAGGGAGGGGAGAGAGGGAAGGGA
>CAUYQV010083976.1:0-64357 GCA_963574575.1 Galagoides demidoff
GCCTGTGGTCCCAGCTACTTGGGAGGCTGAGGCAGGAGACTCGCTTGAGCCCAGGAGTTGGAGGTTGCTGTGAGCTGTGATGTCATGGCACTCTACCCAGGGTGACAGCTTGAGGCTCTGTCTCAAAAAAAAAAAAAAAAACAGGACATTTTACATTTTTGACACCCCTGCTATACCTGCTAAGGATACCCCCCTGTATCCTTAGTTACAAAGGATGTTCCAAATCCTTAATAATGTGAGTCAAAAGGGATTTATTACACACTTATGATATATAAAATACCATGTTAGGGTCTATGATACATGCAAAGAAGATGAACAAAAAATTTATCTGGAAATTGGCTGTGGGTGGTGGCTCATGTCTCTGTAATCCCAGCACTCTGTGAGCTCAGAGTGAGGTAAGAAGATCACATGAGCCCAGGAGTTCCAGACCAGCCTGAGCAAGAGCAAAACCCTACCTCTACAGAAAATAGAAAAATTAAATGGACACAGTGGTGGGCACCTGTGATCCCCCTACTCCGGAGGCTGAGGCAGGAAGATCACTTGAGCCCACGGTTTGAGGTTGCAGTGAGCTGTGATATTATTGCCACTTGCACTGGTGACAGAACAAGACTCTATCTCCAAAAAACAAATGAATAATAAAGTATATGCAAATCATCTTTCTTGCATATGACTTTGGGATTTTATTTTATGCATTTAAAAATAAAGTCACCACTTGGACTTTGTCTCTAAGGCAAGGAATATTCCCTCAGGGCAATGACTCTCTGAGCTCTGTGCATATTTTCCTAAGGGGCAGGGGTGAAGCCTGCATTAGATTTTCCATTTCACTTTCTGGGGCAGCTTCAGAGGCCCTGCTCTTGTCCTCACCTTGCCCTGGGGTTATGGAAACAGAGCCGGGAGCCAGCCTCAGTCTCCAGCAGACTCACTCGCCTTGGCTGGGCTCTCTCCAGGAGGCTGCAGAAGGTGGAGGAGGCGATGCCTAACTACAAACCTAGTTTGGGGATTTTCCAGGCCAAGTAAATTCAGCATTTCAAAACATTCTTACATTTTAAAAGCCTCAAGCTTTCCAAAGACTGCAAAATTCTTGACTTCTAAATATTTCCAGCCTTCATACTCCACAGGTAGGTGGGTAATCACAGACATTGTACATTTCCAAGCAAATATAGAGAGGAAAACAGAAACCCGAGTCATCTAAACCCGTTAAAAGTGAGAACTTCTATTTTGCAGAAGTGTCGCAGTATATTTTAAAAGAAAAAAGAATCAAGGGGTTCTTATTTTATTTATTGAGACAGAGTCTCACTATGTCGTCCTCTGTAGAGTGCGGTTAAGTCACAGCTCACAGCAACCCTAAACTCTTGGGCTTAAGTGATTTTGTTGCCTCAGCCTCCCAAGTAGCTGGGACTACAGGCACCCACCACAATGCCCGGCTATTTTTTGTTGCACTTGTCATTGTTGATTAGCAGATCCAGGCCAGGTTCGAACACGCCAGCCTTGGTATAGTGGCTGCCGCCCTAACCACTCAGAAATGGGCGCCAAGCCTGTTCTTATTGTTTAATAGATAAAAGTATATTTTCTCCTTTTATGTTCAATTAGTTACAAAGGAAAGTGTTTCTAAAACAGCATTTTTCAGCTTTTTTTTTAATCTCATAGCACACTTGAATCTTAGGGTTAAACTTCCACAGCACACTGAAATTATGTTGATCCAAAAAAAAAAAAAAAGAGCAAAAGAAAAGAATTTACTTACTGTGCTTTGAACTTTTTCCAGAAATAATTTAATTAAGAATCTTTAAAATTTTTCACAACACATCTAAGACCCTTTCACGGCACACTAGTTGAAAATCACTATTCTACAACAGAAAGAACCAGATTCACCCTCAGCCCAAGTTAAGTATCTCTAAAAAGAGCCCATAATAATCTCAAAGCCAGTTTCTAGTCTTTCTACACCAAAAACCAAATTAAATTTGATTATCCTTTCCAGCAGGGCGCAGGGAAAGGCATGGCCAGTTTAAATCCACAGAAACCCCAAATTTCATTTTGCCGATCATTTTAATATCCTTTCCCTTGAATATCTTTCACCAGAGCCGCCTTATAGAATAAAATGGGCCAAATTGGCTGTCTTTTTGCCTGCCTTTTCCCACCGGTTAGTGGAGATATTCAAGGCCAGGAAAATGCATGCATCGTGCAGAAAGCAGGAGACAGGACATTCAAATACTCCACAAACCAAGTTACCAGTCCCAGGGAAAAATCTAAAAGATCAAGAGTTCCCCCCAAGCCCCAAATGAAATTAGAAATAATAACCCCCTGGAAGTGCCCATGATTTTTGACGTTTGTGGAATGCTTGGTTGAGTTAATATCAAATATTGTTCCCACATCTGGGTTAGCAGGCGGAATTTCCATCCAAGCTTGGATTCTTGACTTTTCTCACACAACCTCATTAGTGGCGTAAACGCTGCCGTGAAAACCCAGATTTGCAACTCACATTATCTTTTCTCAGAAATGGTAAGATGTGTAAGGCAAAGTGTAAAATCCCATGCCGTGCACTTACACGTACGCTTATAGCTATAAAATGAGGCCTGGCAAAGTGGTTGTGCCTTATAAAATTGGGTGAGCAATCCATTGGTCTCTAAATGGAAGAAAAATGGGGGCCAATCTTCTGTGCATTCAGGGGTTTGGAGGGGGAAAGGGCTTTGACTAAAGGAGATGGAGAAATGTTTTTCCCAGAGATTGTGACAACTTCTGAAGGGGACAGAGTGCCCGTCCTCAAGATCAGCCCCTGTGAACAGAAATACACTTCCCTGTTACAATCCAGCCTTGTACAACATGGGTTTGAACCATGTGGGTCCATTTATATTTGGATTTTTTACGGTAAAAGTCACAGCAAGTGTTCCTGCCTCACCTGCCTCCCTTTCTACCTCCTCCACCTCTCCCCCCTCTGCCACCCCAGAGATAGCAAGACCAGCCCCTCTTCTCCCCCCTCCTCCTCCTAAACCTCCTCAATGTGAAGATGATAGGGATAAAAACCTTTCTGATGATCCGCTACCATAAGATGAATTATAAATAGATTTTCTCTTCCTTATGATTTTCTTGATAACGTTTTCTTTTTTTCTAGCTTACTTTTTTGTAAGACTATAAGACAGAATACATGTCACACACAAAAATATGTGTTCATCAACTGTAACATTGATAGGGCTTCCAGTCAACTGAAGGAAATTAGGAATGAAGTGTGGGGGGAGCCAAAAATTATAGGTAGATTTTTTTTTGACTGGGTAAGAGTTGACTTGCCTCCCTCCCATGTTGTTCAAGGATCAACTGTAATTTGTATACAGAAGACTAGGCAACAGCAATAATTTGCTATTTTTATGTAGAATTTCGCTAGATGACTGCTATATTCCCGATAAAACATGATGCCTTGGTTTTCATTTTGCAGAGATATGGGCTGTTAGGTGGAGCATTGGATCTCTGGATTAAATGGTAGTTTGTTAATATTCATCTGTTAACTGAGAGCCCATAGGCATGTCCTATTAACTCAGTATTAATCTTTGACTAGCTGCCAGATACCAGGGGTCTCTTTCTTAGAGCAAGTCACTTAATCACAAATATTCCCTCAGCAAGTACTTACTGAATGCACACCTAGACCCAAACTTTGTGCTCCAAGTTAAAATTCAAGGAGCTAACTTTCTGGGACTCAGCTTTTTAATCTGCAGAAGAAGGTAATGGGCTACAGTATTTGGAGAGGTTTCCTCTGGTTGAAGAAAAAAAAAAAGGAAATCTCATTTTCATTGGTTTTATTATTTGTTTATAAATAGTTGTCTTTAATTTATAAACTTCAAGAATCCAGATTTGTTATTGTGATTTCTTCTCCTGATTCTAAATTATACATTCAAAAGGTCACCAGACGATTCTGTCCTCACCATTGGAGCCTGCCAGCATTGCGAATGGAGATAAATGTTAACTGGAATTTTAAACACATGCTTACAAATTACTGCAAACCTCAGATATAATAAATACATGACAGCAAGGATTAAGATCCTTAGAATTATTCTCATAAAACTTTTTTCCCGCTTGATAACAGCTGTATAATCAGGATTCCAGCAGAGAGGGAACCCTTTTTTGGGAGGACAAGCCCAAAGCTAGGGTGGTTTGGTTGGTACCTCTTATCCTTGTTATCTGGTTCAAAGTAACAACCATTTTGCCATTGACAGGAGCCAGCAGATGTAAGCCTGCTGGGTTTCTGATTTTTCTTATTCTGGGAGTGCACAATTGGATTAAATGATGGAAAAAGTCATGCCACACAGACATTTTCCTTTCAAGAAATTAAGGAGAGTTCAGCCACAGTGCAAGTTCTTTCTGCATTTATCTTGGACTAAAAAAAAAAAAAAAAAAGATTGGAAATGGTTATAACATGACATGCTGACATATGAGAATAAAAATGGGAGAGGTTGGCAAAGAAAACAGACGCAGCCATAGATGGGCATTTGTGGTGGGGGTGGGGGGGTAGCACAAATGCAGTGGGCAGAAATGAACGCACAGAGATTCTCCCAGGGTTAGAGCACCAATCACTGAAGAAATTCCTCTGGTAACCACAAAGGCTAGTGAACTTGTACTGTCCTGAACTGTGCCTAAAGTATTCTGGACTGTTCTGGAACCCTAGAAAACTCTCGTGCTTTCGGCAAACGTTAAGGAATAGAAAGTAACAATAAGAAGAATCCAGTACAAGATGAGTGTGGCATGAAAGATGCTTGAAGGACCCATGTCACATCCATCCAACTCCAGGCAGGGCAGAACATAGCCTACCACAATTTGTCTAACCTTAGCTTAGCATACCCCAAAGTAACGATTCTTAACATTTTGGAAGTCTCAGATTCTTTGAGAATTTGGTCAAATGCAAAGTATGTCTGGGAAAAAAATGCACACTTATACCTCCACTCGCATACAATTAATGAGAGGTTTTTTCAGATCCCTGAAGCTCTGGATGAAGAACTTCTACCCTTATGAGAAAATTATCTCTAGACCTTATTGATGAATGAATGTTTGTGAGGAATGGCCTCACATTTCTTTATCAAAAATACCTCAAACCTGCCTGATGCTTTTGCCTAAAACTTCATTTTTTTTTGATCATGGTAATCATGATAGTTTTAGAGTAGTGATTATCAGTGATTTCTACTAATCATTAGTAGAAATCAAAGGTCTAGACCTTAGATTTCTACTAATCACTAGTGATCTAGACCTTATTGATGAATGAATAGTTTTAGAGTAGTGATTATCAGTGATTTCTACTAATTATCTCTAGACCTTATTGATGAATGAATTTTTACAAGGAATGGCCTCACATTTCTTCATCAAAAATACCAAAAGCCTGATGCTTTTGACTAAGACTTAATTCTTTTTTTGATCATGGTAATCATGATAGTTTTAGAGTAGTGATTATCAGTGATTTTACTGATAATCATAATAGCCAATATACGTTGAGTTCTTGTGATGTGCCAGACGCCATGCTAGCAGTTTGCATGTATTTTTCCATTTGGTCTTCATATCTGTCCTACTCAAGAAGGCCCTATTAGTATCCTCTTTCATAGACAAGACAAATGGGAGCACAGAAAAGTTAAAGTAACAATTAGCAATCGGCAGGGTATAATTCATAATCGGGCAATGTGATTCCAGAGCTTGCATCCCTAATCTTCTAGATTCTTCTACTCCTAAAAAAAAAAAAAAAAAAAAGATGAAATCCAAATCATAGCCCTTGAATGTCTTCCAGTCCGTAACAGTTTTTCAACCTTGCTTGTCATGACTTTGGCATATTTGAGGTGTGCTCATCATGGATTTTGTAGGATGTCCCTCACTGGGAGTTTAAGGTTGCTTTCTCATAGTACAACTGGGGTTATGGATTTGGGGGAAGAACACCACGGCAGTGACGTGCCCTTCTCATCACATACTATTAGGCAGTGTGAAACGTGACTCATCCCTGGAGAGGTTAACTGTGATCACTTTGCCGAAGTGGAGTCTACTGGGTTTCTTCACCACGACATTACCATTGTCCCCTTCCCATAAGCTGCTGGGAGCAAATAACCAAGTCCACTGCTTAGTCAGAGGGAGGAGAATTAAGCTCTATTTTCTGGAGAAGGGATTATCTACACAGATTATTTAGAATTCTTCTATAAGTAAGACTTGTTTCTTTCCTTGTATATTTATTTATATCCATATGTGCTCGTATACATTTATTTTATTCTCTTAGTTATAAACTAGAACTATAGTTATTTATTTAGTTGCTCAAAATGTCTCAGTTTAGCCACTGGGAGTGTCTTCAGTTTGGTTTGAGCATCCCTTTGATATGTATCCCCTTTTCTCTCTACTCTCTCTTTTTTTCTTGCATTCTCTCTTTCTCCCTCTCTCTTTCTCTTAGCACTTCCTTATTTTCTGGTAGTAACAACATGCTCCAGGCTCATCTTGCATTACCCCTAAACTGGCTCCTAAAATCAGCCAGTTTTCCAAGGATTTCTGGTTTCTTTTACTAGAGACCGAAATGGTTGTAGAAGCAGATCTGGGAGCTGAGTACACTCATGGCTAATGGGGTGTCACTGTCCTAGGTCCTTTTGACAGACAACGTTAAGAAAGAAATAGATATCTACTAACGTGTGTGTACATATATTTCTATGCCCTAGAACCTCCATAGCTGACCACCTCTTTACATTAACCACCTCCTGAAGTTGACCTAATTTTCATAGACTAGATATGCACCACATGTACATATGTATCAGCACAGTAGGCCTAGTTCCTTATGTTGACCACTTCCATGTTGATCAGTTGGCTATAATCCCTTGGCTAGTCAGTCAATTTACAGAGGCTCTACTGTATTAACTTCTGCATTTCAATCTACTAATCTGAGGATAGATAGATTACAGTAGACAGATTTGTATTTTCATATGTGACTCTAATCTAAAACCACAGGGGTTGTTCTAGTTTTCCTCTTTCACTTGTTTCTAACTTCTTTCTCTGACAATGTAAACCTGGATCCTATTTACTTACTGCTACTTATTTACTCATTCATTTAACCTTAGTTTGACATGTAAAGCTGTCTCGGGATTAGCCTGGTGAGAAGCAAATTTACCAACTAGAGTACAATGTTTAGATACAGATCTTTCTGCCTTTTGACTTAAACTATTCAGTCAAAACACTGTGTTCCAAAATTATATAGATCAGCAATTCTTTCCCCGCCTGTTTTAGTGAGGTTATGTCACACATCTGTCATGCAGTAAGGTCTTTTGTTCACAGTCTGAATTTCATCCTGGGATCCCCCAACATCTTGGATGATTTTTTTTTTTTGAATTTGTAAACAATGAAGTTCACTCTTTGTAATGTGTGATTCTATGGGTTTTGACAAATTCATGGGGTCCTGAGTCCACTACCCTAGTACCATGAGGAATCTAATGAAACTTGGGTGGCCCCTTAGTGGTCAATTCCTCCTCTAATCTCTGGTAAGCACTTATCTGGTTTCTGGCCCCATAGTTTTTCCTTTTCTGTAATGTCATCTATGGGGAATTATAGAACACATAGTCTTTCAGGTCTGGCTTCTTTCCAATGGATCCATGTAGTGATGGGAGTCAACAGCTTGTCCCTTTCAATGCTGAGTAGTATTCCCATGTGTGGCTATACCACAGTTTGTGTTTATACATTCCCCTGTCCGAGGACATCCTGGCGGCCTCCAGTTCCTAACAATTGTGACTAAAGCTACTATAAACAGTGGGTAACTTGTTTTTGTGTGGTTATAAGTTTTTGATTCACTTGAATAAATACCCAGGACTGTGATTGTTGGTTTATATGGTAAGTCCATATTTAACTTCATGAGAAACTGCTACCATTTTCCAAAGTGACTATACCACATTGGGTTCTCAGCAGTGGTGAATGAGAGTTCTTACTGCCCTGTGGCTTCATCATCATTTGGTATTGTCTCTTTGATTGATTTTTAATAATTCTAATTGGACGGAAGTGTTACTAAGTATGGTTTTAACTTAACACCTTCCTAGTGACAGACAATGCTGACCGTCTTTTCATATGCTGTTTGCCAACTGTCTGTCTTCTTTGACAAAATGTCTATTTAGATGGATTGCCTATTTTTTAACTGGGTTATTTTGTTTGCTAATGGTTGAGTTTTCAGAGTCCTTTAAGTATTCTGGATACAAGTCTTTCATCAGGTGTCTGATATATAAATATTTTTCCCAGTAAAGTTTTTAATCTTGATGAAGCACAATTAATCATTTTTTCTTTTATGAATTATGCTTTTGATGTTGTATCTAAAATTTCATCATCGAACCCAAAGTGCTACAGATTTTCTATATTTATTTCTATTTTCCTATGTTGACTTACTATTTACACTAACATCTTTTTTGATGCATTTTAAAATTAATTTTCATATAGGATATGAGGTATATGTCTTCCAATATGCCTTTTTAAATTTTAGTTGTTTTATACCTAGACAGACATTGTTCCAGTATCATTTATTGAAAAGACCATTGATTCTCCGTTGAATTGAATTTATGTCTTCATAAAAATTCAACTGACTACATTTTTGTGGGTCTATTTCTAGACTCTATATTCTGTCCCACTGGCCTGTGTGTTTATCTTGCCACTAACATCACTCTGTCTTGCTTACTATAGCTTTCCATTAAGTCTTAAAATCAGTATGAGTTCTTCAATATTGTCCTTTTTCTGAATAGTTTTGGCTATTCTAGCCTCTTTACCTTTCTGTATAAGTTTTAGGATCATCTTATTGATATTTTCAAAACAACTTTCTAAGATTTTGATTGAGATTCCATGGAATCAATAGATCAAATCTTAATAATATTGAATCTTCAATTTCATGGACATAGTATATCATTTCCATTTATTTAAGTCTTCTTTAATTTTTTATCAGCTTTATAGTTGTCAGCGTATGGATCCTGCACATATTCTATTAGATTTAAATCCAAATACATCATTTTTTGAATTTCTATTTTCTATTGTTAGTATAGAAGAATATGGATAGCTTTTGTATATTTACCTTGTATCTTGCAATCTAATGCTAAATGGGCATTTTTGAATAAGAAAAAGATAATCCTTCTCTGTTTTCTCATTGGTTAGTAAAAGCCCTCTTTCCAAGGATTTTTGGAAAAGGTGTTTGAAGAATAAACCTATACATTTTCTCTTATTATAGGCAGTTCACAGAGAAAGATCCAGAGATGGCTCCTAAACATAAAAAGAGATGCTCACCCAGCTTAAAATAACAGAAGTAGAAATTGAAACTATGTTGAGATACCCGGTTTCATGGCTCAGACAGGAAAATATTAAGAAGTTAGATAACACAGTGTGCCAGCCAGGCAGTAGGAAATAAGCCTCATCTTCCAGATATAAGCTTAGGTGGAAGGCAGTTTGAAAATATCAAGTGAAATTATAAAATTATACTTTTTGACCTAAAAATTACATTTCTGGGAATTTCCTCCAAGATATTCTTGCAAAGGTACAGATGACATATTTATAAAATTATTAGTTATGTTTATGATAGAAGACTTCGATAATGTAAATGCACATCAATATGGAATTGGCTGAATAAGTTACATTATTACAGTGCATTAGACAGTTATATCTGCAGTGTAACAATAAATAAACTAAAAGTAGATTTCAACAAAACCTTCACATTATTGGCAGATGAAATAAGAAAATGATGATCCATTACATGCAACCAACAATAAACTTGTACATAGATCTACATATCCCAGTGAGAATTAATTTCAATCATGTCATTATATCTGAACATACAAATTAATAGACCTTGAAGCCAGGCCTTCAATTACTGGTTCATAAAGTATTAAACCAAACTTCCCCAAAATAATACTATCCTACCTATTTCACTAAAAATATTTTATTACTAACAATTGAATTATAGCAAAAAAAAAAATGTGGTGCTGTGAATAAAATGTGGAGATGTTAATTTCATCCCTATCTCATCCATTTTTAAACTTTGGTTTTGTGAATGTTTATAATTTACATAACATATTGGCCCAGAAGCCCAAGAGTGGGTTTATAATTTCATATATACCTGCTGGGGCTATGGGCTTGTCTTTCTTTAATGATGCACTTTGTTACAATGTTTGGGGACTGCTGCTGTAGAGAAGAGCTCTCACTTGGATGGAGGCCCTGGTCAAGTTGTATAGTAGGAGGATTGTCAAAGGGGAAGAAGGAAAAAGAGAGGTAAGGAAGGCCCAGAACGTCGTCATCCCCTGCTTCAGAGCATGAGAATGCAGTATATTATGGCCTTAGGTCCACAGAAGTAGAATTCTAGCATCTCTAGGCAGTTGGAAACAAAGGAGTTAAGAATTCTTCTTTCTCGAAGGCTCTAAAGGAAGGCTCCTGAGCTAGGAAAGGTTGGCTCGTGCCTTGGAAGAATCAGACATGGCTTCACGGGATGAAGGAAGCTGGTGTGAGCTGCGAGTCACTGACTGAGTAAGTACAGCAGTGTTTCTTCCACATAATCACCTGAGAAATCATTTGGTGGGGGAAGGCATCAGAAAAGTGCCTTTTCAACAAGACCTAAATGATTCAGATGAAGCCGCCTGTCCCAGAGATCCAGCAAGGGCAACCCTTGGCTTGAAGGATGGTAGAACATTATGTTCAGGGCTTACCATTGCCCTGGGGTTTTGTTTTGACTGAAGACCAGTAAGATCCTGAGACAAGGGATAAAAACCTGCTTTATTTGTGAGCTCTGCTCCTTGGACCACATTTGTTTGCCTCTCAGTGCCTACCACAATGCTGTACACCAGGGGCAGGCATGATTTTTCTATAAAGGGCCATATAATAATACAACAGGCTTTGCAGTCTATACCGTCTCTAACACAACTACTGAGTTCTGCCCCTATAGTGGAAAAGCAGCCACAACTAGTATGCTTCAGATGGAGATCACTGTGCTTCAATGAATCTTTCGTTACAGAAGCAGGCCTAGTTTGCAGACTCTTGCTGTTCACACGTGTATAATCTACATGTCCCATATGAAACGCAGTCCAGTGCCTTATCGCTTAGTTACTTTAAAGCCCACATCGTGACTCCCTACTTTGGCCCTGCTGAATACTCAGCCCTATTTTTTTTTTAAATTTCAGATTAATATGAGGATACAAGGTTTAGGTTACATTGTTTTCATTTCTAAGGTAAAGTTCAAGTTGTAGCTGAGCCCTTCACCCGGGGGCGTGCTGAACACCCTCACACTGTGCATATTAGGTGACATCCTGCCGATCACCCTGCCATCTCCTCTTTCCCCTTCCCCTTCTCTCTCCTCCATCTCACTCGAATATACTTGTGTTTTTCTTTCATGTGGGTGCGTAGTTCTTTATATATGGGTTTCCTGTTAGAATTGAGTATATTGGATACTTGTTTTTTCCATTCTCATGATACTTTACTAAGAAGAATGTGTTTCAGCTGCATCCAGGCTAGGAATCTGCCAAAGGGCTGATAACTACACAGAGAACACAGCCCTATTTTTTAGCCTACCCTTTCAATGGGAGAAAAGCTAATCCCAGGGAAAGAAACTAATAACTGAAATTACTAGGCAAGTGCAGAAAATGATACTGGATGAAAATTATGTATGAATGTCAGGTTCAGTATCCTAAACAATAATCAGAAATGTCATTTCACTCCATCCCAGCAAAATTGTGCCATTAGGGAAGACATATTATTTCAAGAGAAGAAGAGATTGCGGCAAACCAGTAACCAACGAGAGGTCGTGCCCTTGATTCTACTCTGATTTTAAATAATTCAGTGCGGAGTCTCTTTCTTACTCCTCTACCCCCATTACCCATTGCTTCTTCTCCCCTGTTGCTCTCCAGCCAGCTGCCAGGATTTTAGGACACCCCACCAGAAATGTAGTGGGGAGCTAAGAAAAATATTGCACTGGGAATAAAAAAAGACTGATATTTTGGAAGCAATGCTCCTACATTTGGAAATACATCAAGCTAAGAGAATGAGAAAATGATGAGATCCTTATTCTTCTCCCTTTGATGCACCCCAACCATAAATATTAAAGTTGCTCATACAAGGCTGCCTGTATTTCATCTCTGCCTGAAATAAGGGTGCTGATTTCCCACATACAGTTGACCCTTGGACAATGCAAGGTTGTAGATGCCCCAGTCCCCATGTGGTTGAAAATCCACTTACAACTTTTGACTCTCTGGAAACTTAAGGAATAGCATATTGTTGATGGGAAGCCATACCAATAATAAAAATTGTCCATTAGCAGGTATGTCATCTGTTGCATGCATTGTATACCATATTCTTATAGTAAAATAATCTAGAGAAAAATGTTATTAAGAAAATCATGCCTTGCTGCCCGTAGCACAGTGGTTATGGCACCGGCCACAAACACCAAGGCTGATGGGTTCAAACCCAGCCCAAGCCAGCTAAAAACAGTGACAGCTGCAAAAAAAAAAAAATAGCCAGGCATTGTGGCAGGCACCTGTAAGTCCTGGCTACTTGAGAGGCTGAGACGTGAAAATTGCTTGAGCCTAAGAATGTGAGGTTGCTGTGAGCTATGATGCCACAGCACTCTACTGAGGGTGACAAAGTGAGAATCTGTCTCAAGAAAAAGAAAATCATAAGGAAGAGAAAATATTTACTGTTCGTTAAGTGGAAAGGGACTGTCATGAAAGTCCTCACTGTCTCCATGTTAAGAGCTGAGGAAGAAGAAGAGGAAGATCAAGGGTTGGTCTTGCTGTCTCTGGGGTAGCAGAGGCAGAACAGGTGGAAGAGATGAGGGAGAGGCAGGCAGGCTCCGGGCAACTTTCATTGAAAAAAAGTCTATGTATAATGGACCTGTGCTGAGCAAACATGTTCATGAGTCAACTATATAGGGAACGTTTCACCCTTTAGACTCTATTGCTTCAATTCAGAGTTAAGCTGAGAATCCTAAAAGGGTGCCTGGGGTTTCCATTTGGACGTCAATAAAGAAGGATTAATTTCTCAGGAGTGCAGCATTGAGATAGAAGTAACATTGAAAAAACATGGAGGAAAGGGCTTGCAATCTCCGTCTGCACTTTCTTTCTTTTTCCCCCCATGCTGGTTCTAACTGACTAAAAGGCACAGGCAACACCTAGGCAGGGCGGTCCACAAAAACAGCTGCCCGATTTTAAAGTGTCCATCAGCAACAGACAACCTCTGAGGGTAAAAGCCAGATTGTCTTTGTGTAAAATCAAAATTGTCTGACCTGGTCTCCCAATCTTTGACAGGTTCTGCCTCCACCAGGCTTCAGGGATGAAGGCTGCGGGCATTTTCGCCCTGATTGGCTGCCTGGTCTCAAGTGCGGAGTCCAAACTCTACACTCGCTGCAAACTGGCACAAATATTTGCAAGGGCCGGCCTGGACAATTATGCAGGCTTTAGCCTTGGAAACTGTGAGAGTTTTGTTTGTTTTTTCTTTCTGCCTGCACTCCTTCTGTCTTTGACCTGAACTCTGAGATAGCGAAGGTCCCAGCTACCCTCTCTTCTGTTTGCTCCAGCTTTTCCAGGCTCTTGACTGCCCTCCCTTAAGTCTCCCCCCACCAAGAGATGGTTGCTGGGACAGTGGCATACCGCCCTCAACTGCTGTTCTCTGAGCCTCTTTCTGTAGAGGCTGCCCTGCCCCTCACCTCCTTATTCCTGAAATCCTGTAAACCAGTGAGGGAAAGGGAAAAGAATGCCACCCCTGCTGTCATCGTCAGGGGAAGGACCTGGCTTTTGGTGGTAGCCTAGACTCAGCCACTGACCAGGGGTACAGCTTCAAATGTGCCCATCCCAGCCTTCCAAGGCCCCCCCACCAGATGCACCCCACCCTCCCTGCCCCACCCCAGGGCTTGTTGGGATGAGAGAATTAAGTAACTGTGGATGAGAAACCACCCCTCCCACCCCGCCTTAAGAACTGGCTTATAGAAAACAGTGCAATTCCTCTCCCGGCACTCCTGGCTTCTCCCCTCTCTAGGGATCTGCATGGCATATTATGAGAGCGGCTACAACACCACAGCTGAGACTATCCTGGAAGATGGAAGTATCGACTACGGCATCTTTCAGATAAACAGTTACACATGGTGCAGATACGCAAAGCTGCAGGAGAAGAACCACTGCCACGTTGCCTGTTCAGGTACACTTTTGATTTGCCAAGGATGCCATCCTCGGGGACAAAGGCAAGAAAGCTGATAATGGGATATTGGTCTGTTTTCTGCTTTAACTAAGATTTGACGTTCAGATTTGCAAATAGGTCTGTTCTACACGAATGAATGATTCGCTCATTCTCCAACGAGCTGTTTAAGGTCCTATGTGCTATTCGTCAAAAACTGACGTATTCCCTCTAGGATGGTTTTTATTAAACTCTCCACCAAAAAGGGGAGGGAGACCAATGTTACCTTTACTGCCTTTCATGTATAGAGAAATTTGATATCTTCAATGAGCAGGAGGAAGCCTCCTTCCAGGAACAACTCACTCAAAGGCTATAGTTTGGGCTTCTTTGTGCAGAATGAGCCAAATGAATACACTGTACATTTCTTTAGCAGTAGAACGTAAGCTAGAAGATACTTCCACTGCTTCTTGTACTTTGGCCATTTAAGAAATAAATGTATACACAGCCTTGAGGATGCACCCAACATGAGTTCTGCTTTGTGAACCTTTTTATGCAATGAGGAAAGACACTATGTACTTCTGTGAAGTGCAATAAATGACTATACACGGGTGTGGATTGAAGCAGTGAGCTTCAGAGGAAATGATAGTATTCATAAAACCATGGGGAAGGGGGAGCGGTTCTGTAAACACAGTGGTATTTGACCTCAGACTTGAAAGATGTCTGTAAGATGTGGGTAGAGATGGAGAAAAGTCATTGCAGGCAAGAAGAGCAGTAGAAGCCGAGAGGTCATGTGATAAGGCATGGGGCATGGACAGGGAGCACTGAGATGTTTGGTTTATCTATAACAAAGAGGATGTGATGAGGAATCCCAAGACATGTGGTTGGAAAGGCTGCCTACTACCTGAGCATTGCCTGGAAAGCCAGTCTAAGGAACTTTTGGTGCTTTTTGCCTGTAATAGGGAACCAGGGAGGGTCAGTAAGACTAATCTGCCAGCATGGTCTGGAATAGATTAAACAAGAGAACATTGAATTGTTGAGGTCAGAGACAAAAAGACGTGCACGGTGGTCATCGTTGGGGACATGGAGAAGAGGAGATGAAAATAAGTGATACCTAACAGGTGGAGGGATGGAGCTCAGTAAATGACTGTCTTGTTTGAGTTCACTCTAGAGTATAAGACCCTTGAAGGCAGGGAGTTTTGTCTATTTCATTCATTGATTTCAGTCAATGAATGCCTAGACACCACTCTAGTGGCATTTGTAGGCACTCAGCAAATATTTATTAAATAAATAGATGGAAGGAATGAGGAATAAGAGTGAAGTCAGAGAGTCATAAAATATTCTCTGGAAAATTCCTTGGGAGCAAGAAGTAAACTGTGCTTCAATTTCTCTTTGTCATGTACGGCAGTCCTCTCTTGTCGAAGGGGCATATAATCCAAAACCCCCTTTGGATGCCTGAAGCTGTGGATAGCCCTGAATCCTATGTGTTGCCTATACACATATATCTATGATAAAGTTCGGCTTATAAGTTAGGCACAGTGAGATATCAACAATAATGACTAATATAATAAAATAGAGTAATTATAACAATGTACTACAATAAAAGTTATGTGTATATGGTCTCTCCCTCTCTTTCTTTCTCTAAATATGTTATATTACTGAAAATAACTCCCTGTGGTTGACCAAGGATGACTGAAACCACAGAAAATGAAAACAGATAAGGCAGAACTATAGTACAAGATAATCAGTATTTATGTTTGACTGTATGAGTAATTGAATAATATGTTAATTGATCTAGTACATTTTTCCTACTCTTACATTAATACAGAATGGTCACTACCTCCTGAGGCAGAGCTCCCCATTGTTAACTAGTCCTTAGCTTAGAACATTCTTCTGTTAGGCCAAATCTACCTCCTTATGGCTCTCTAGTTTTTCATTCTGTATCTATGCAAAACAAATTTGCTTTCTTTTAAACATAGAAACTTATGAACTGTTTGCAAATGATTCATAAGTATTTTTCATCTGTGAGCTAAAACATTCAGTATCTTTGCCTCTCTACAGGTATGACTTGAATCCTTACCTAGTCTGATCATGTTAGTAGTCCCTAAGAGCTTACCAATGGGGGCTTTCAATTAAATATGGTGATTGGACTCATGCATTTACCTCCACGGCAGGCTTGGCAATGGCCCTCCAGAATGTCCACTCTCTAATCTCTGAAACCTATGAGTATGTTGTCTTATGTGGCAAAAATGACTTTGCAGATGTGATGAAGCGTCTGAATCTTGAGAGAGGGAGATTATCCTAGGTGATAAGGGTGGGCCCAATCCAATCACATGAGTCCTTTAAAGCACAGAGTCTTGCCTCCCTATGATCAGAGAGAGATCTGATGACCGAAGGAGGTAAGATTCAAATGTGGGAGAAACTCGACCCACCACTACTGGCTCTGAAGAGGATGTAGGAATGTTAAGTGGCCCACAGAAGCTGGGAATGGCCCTCCACTCTCAGCCAGCAAGCAACAGGGATTTCAGTCCTACAACCACAAGGAACAGGAATTCTGCCAGGACCCAAGTAAGTGGGGAAATGGATCATCTCCCAGAGCCTCCAGAAAAAACAAACAGCTTGCCAACACCTTGACTTTGTCTGGGTGTATTCTATGTCACTCTTCTGACCTACAAAACTGTAGGAAATTTTTGTGTTTTTTAAGCCACTGAGTTTATGGTAATTTGTTATGGCAGCAAAAGAAAACTAATACACCTCTCCTCTGTCTTGTTATCCTATTAATGTAATAGTAAAGAGATTTAAGAATAAATAAGATAAAAAAGGTATAAGTCCAAAAAGACAAGATAAATGAAAGAAGAAACAGTAACGAAATTTTAAAAAAATTAGAAGCTAGAAGCAGGAAGCAAGTGGTGACTGACTTAGTGATTAGAGAAATCTGAATCCTAAGTCAACAGTGGGAAAGCCAAGACCCTACCATGAAAACTCCAAAAGACTCAGAAGTTAGTAGCATCAGCTACTTCTGGAAACTGGAGTGGAAGTAGGTTGAAAATAGGAGGATCCATCCAAATTCCCATTAAAGAGCAGTTAAACTATCAATATCCTTCCTTACTGCACTCACCTATTGACTATCCCATCCAAACCCCAGCAGAATACTAGGACTTCATCCTCTTAACATAGTGAAGTGGAAATCTCACAACTCAAAGACCTCAACAACCTTTGAGTGTGAGAGCTCCAGATGAAAAAATTGAGTTAAAATTTCCCTAGTATTAGTCAAATCCTAGAATGATGACAGCCGGGCTAGACTCTTAAGATGAAAATATTTTCTTCTAGGGAATCTGTCCAGATGAAAAGGAAATAACTAAAAGTTCTGGATGGAACTCCCCAGTGAACAACACTGCTGAAGTCTTTCTATAGTGAGGGTCACAGTTGAAAATATTCCCCTCTGCATATAGAGCTTTCATCAGCTTCTTAATGACCTTCTCTTAAATAGGTGCAGATAGCCAAGGGTCACCATACTTCAGAGGAGTGTCGCTGATATTAAAAAAAAGATTTAAAAAAAACAGAAAAACTTGTTGAAAACAGAGATTATACAGTTTTCAATTGAATTGAAAACTTCAAATAAATAAAATATAAATATCTTAAGACAGACAAGAAAACATGTATTAAAGAAATAAAACAAGAAGTTTTTTAAAAGAAAGAGAGATAAAGGGGAAGGAAGGGAGGGAGAGAGAGAAGAAGGGAAGGAAGAGGCTTTAGAAAAATAAAAATAAAATAAAAGCCTTTAGAAAATAAAAATATGGTAGCAGAGGCCAGGCACAGTGGCTCAAACCTATAATCCCAGCATTTGGGAAGGTTGCAGTGGGAAGATTATTTGAGGCCAGCCTGCTAGGCAACAATGAGACCCCATCTCTAAAACAAAAATAGCCAAGCGTGGTGGCAAATACCTGTCATCCCTTCTAAGATACTGAGGCAGGAGGATCCATTTGAGCCCAAATTTTGAGGTTACAGTGAGCTATGATGACACCTCTTCACCCTAGCCTTATGACAGAGTGAAACCCTGTCTAAAAAAAAAAAATTATGACAGAAATAGGAAATTCAATAAATTAGTTGGAAGATAACATTAAGGAAGTCTTTTAAAAGCAGAATGAAAGAAAGAGATAGAGAAATAAGCATAAAAAAATGAATGGGCATGAAAGAATACAAGTTTCAGCAGGAGAGAAGAGAAACAATAGATAATGTAAAATTTTTTTTTTTTTTTTTGAGACAGGAGCCTCAAGCTGTCCCCCTGGGTAGAGTGCTGTGGCATCACAGCTCACAGCAACCTCCAACTCCTGGGCTCAAGCGAGTCTTGTGCCTCAACCTCCCAAGTAGCTGAGACCACAGGCACCTGCCACAATGCCCAGCTATTTTTTGGTTGCAGCCATCATTGTTGTTTGGCTGGCCCAGGCTGGATTTGAACCCACCACCTTGGGTGTACATGGCTGGCGCCTTAGCCACTTGAGCCACAGGCGCCGAGCCAATGTAAAATCTTTTTTTTTTAAAAGTTCAACCAAAAGGCATGTGATTCCAATTTTTATAGTTCATCACATGAGCAGAACAGTGGTCTCCCCCCATCTGCAGTTTTTCTTACTGTTATTTAAATTACCCATAATTGATTGTGATCCAAAGATATTAAATGGTAAATCCAGAAATAAAATATTCATAACTTTAAATTGCATGCCACTCTGAATAATGTGTTGAAATCTCACAATACTCTGCTGCATCCTGCCCAGGATATGAATAATTCCATTGTTCAGTATATTCACATTCTATGCACTACCTTTCCCTTAGTTACCTAGTATCTATCTTGATTGAAGAAATATAGTAGACATAGGGTCTGATCCTATCTATGGTTTCAGGACTCTCCTGGGGGTCTTGGAATCATCCCCCACAGATAAGGGGAAACTACTTCACAACAAATTAATGTAGACTCACACTGAGGCACATCCTTATAAAATTACAGAACACTAGACACCGAATACATGACAAACTTCTGTGAGAGAAAAACAATAAACATGTACTATACAAAAGTTCAAGTATCAGAGTGACATCAGACTTCTCAACCACAAACTGGACGCTGAAAGGAAATGGAACAATGCTTCCAAACATTCTGAGGAAAAATTGTTTCCAATCAACAATTCTGTACTAACCCAATTATCAATTCATTTTGAGAGTAGAATGAATACATTTTTAGACAACAAATTGTTAAAATTTTTGCCTCGTATGTTATAAAGAATCCTATCCCTAAAACGTAGTAAATGCAAAGCTGGGTAATTTGAAGAAAATTTTAATAAAGGGGCTACCTAACAAAAGTATAATCTGATCTTAGGAAAGCCATGGAGGGATAATAAAGAGAAGAATTATGAACAGCAGGTCATTACCACCCCCTGCCCTAAGAGGGATGAAAAGAATCGTGACCAACATTTAGATACAAAGAGTCTGCCAGGAGAAGACTTCCTTGTAGGACCTGTGACTTCCCTTCAAGAGCTAGAGCTGATGCTGAGTGACCCGCAAGGAAAAAGAAGCTGGAGAAATATATATCCCAACCTCACTGTGCTTCCTCCTTTCCTTTCCTGCTGGTGCTCACTTCCATTAAACCCTGCTAGAAGTCAAGGACAACAGCACCCACTGATGCCATCTATGGCTCTATCTCCTGATGCTCAGCTCATGGCCAAGAAGGATAGACAGTGGATATGTAGATGCAAAGAGAAGGTACACAGCAGTCACCATGCATCCTATTCACAACACCATGGGACAAGTGCTCCACTGAAAGAATAAAATAAACCAAGATATACGAAGACACAGTTCTAGAAAACAAAGGATTCAATAAGAAAGACAAAGAGAATAACTAGCATAACTATGAGGGATGAACTAGGATGAACTTTTATTATGGATTTCTAATTATATCTCAATGTGGTTAGAGAATGGTCTCCATCTTTAAAATTCTTTAACCTTGTTTTATAGCATAGCACATGTGTCTTATGGCAAATGTGCGCTTGAAAAAAAATGTTTACTTTATAGTTAGTGAATGAATGTTCTCTAAATGACTATTATATCCTTACTGATTTTTTGTTTGTTCTATCATACAGTGAGAATGACATACTAAAACTTACAATATCATTATAGTTTTGTCTATTTCTCCTCTCAGTCTTGTCAGTTTTAGTGATATGTTATTAAGTACATACTCATTGAGAATTATTATGTCTTCATGATGAATGTGACCCTTTTATTACTGGAGTCACTGTTTCTCCTAAACTCTGGTTCTACATCTTATTCAGAAATCCCCTTTGGTTAAGAGTAACATAGGCACACTGGCATTCATTCTTCTGGGATGTATTTGCAATGGCATATTTCTTTCCTTTCTTTTTCTTTTAACCATTTGTGTCTTTATATTATTTTTTCTTTTTTGAGATGGAATCTCACTTTGTCACCCTTGGTAAAGTGCCTTAGCATCATATCTCACAGCAATCTCAAACTCTTAGGCTCAAGTGATTCTTTTGCCTCAGCCCCTGAGTAGCTGGGATTACAGGTGTCGCCACAACATCCAACTATTTTTAGAGACAGGTTCTCCATCTTGCTCAGGTTGGTCTCTAGCCCTTGAGCTCAGGTGATCCACCCACCTCAGCCTCCCAGAGTGGTAGGACTACAGGTGTGAGCCACCACACCCAGCCTGTATGTCTTTATATTCAAAGTGACTTTCTTAGAAGTAACAAATACATATTACATTTACATCAATTCTGACAATCACTGTTTTTCGATTCAAGTGATTACTACACCAAAGGTCAGCAAATGTCTCCTAAGGGGTCATATAGTAAATATTTTAGACTTTGCAGGTCATGTAGTTTTTATTACAACTATTCAACCATGACATGATAGAAAGAAGCCATAGAAAATATGTAAATGAATGGGTATGGTTGTGTTCCAGTAAAACTTTATTTATAAAACAGGAAGTTGTCCTGTGGGCTATCATTTGCTGAATGCTTAGTTAGACCATTTACATTTAAGGTGATTGTAAATATGGACGGCTAGCTTTAAATCCCATCTTGCGATTTTGTTTTCTATTTGTGCCATCTCTTTTTGGTTCCATTTTTTCCCCAGCATTCTGTTTTACTGTCTTATTACCAATACTTCTATTTTGTTTTTAGTAGCTACTCTAACCATCATTATCACATTCTACCTTCAAATAATACACCACTTAATATAAATCATAGAAGTTTTGTGACAGTGTACTTCAACTTTCCCTGTCATCCTTTGTGATGTCATCCATTTTAACTTCTACATGTTACATACTTTAAGATGCATTTTTATTCTTTTTGCTTTAACCAATTAATTTTTTAAATGAAGAAAATATTTCATTATGTTTATCACATATTTACTACTTCCAATACTCTTCATTCTTTTGGTGTATTCATTTGACCAGGCAGTTAAGTGATACTATTTTCTTTCAGCCTGAAGAACTTCCTCTCTTTCTCTCTCTTTCTCTCTGGAATAGCTAACTACTAGCAAGCATTTAGTTTGGCTTTTGAAGGATATTTTCCCTATGCATAAAATTCTAGGCTAATAGTTGTTTTCCTTTCAAGTTGTTAAAGATGCTCCATCGTCTTCGAGCTTGCCTTGTGTACAATGGGAAATCAGTGCTTTTCTTATCTTTGTTCCCCACATGTAATGTGTCTTTTTTCCTCTAGCTGCTTTTAAGATTTTCTCTTCATCATTCATTTTCAGCAATTTGATTATGTGTGGGGTGTCTGTGTTTATCTTACTTGGTATTCATTCACATGTTGGATCCCTGAGTTTATATCTATCATTAAATTTGGAAAAATTTTAGTCATTCATTCTTCAAATACTTTTTCTTTTACTTTTTCTTCAAATATTTTTTCTTTTCTGTGCCATGTTTCTAATGGCATGTTAGATTATTAATGTTATCTCACAGGCCACAGAGGTTCTTCATATCTTTAGTCTATTTCCCTCTCTCCTTTTTTATTTTCAATAGTTTCCATTGCTGTATCTTCAAATCCATTGGGGTTTTTTTTTTCCCCCTGAACTTTCTAATCTATTAAACTCAAGTAACTGGAAGTTTCATTTCAGATACCAGATTTTTTTATTCAGTATTGGGTAGTTTTTTAATCTTTCATTTAATCTTTCTTTTATTTCACAACAAAATTTTATTTTGTGTTTTTCTTTAAGTCCTTTAGGCATGCTCTTTGAACTTTGTTAGGGAAGTTCTAGAGTAGTCTGTATAGTAAGACCACTTTATCTACTATATACTATCAAAGCATTACTCATCTAGTGCCTCTTCTGAATGTCCTAGGGGTTCACCAAGATCTTCTCTTTGGCAACCAAATGTTTCCCAGTCCTGTGTGGGATCTATAATTATCCAGCTTAGTTATTATCTGCTTAGCCTTGTGGAGTTTTACATTTTGCATGCCCAGGTTGGCCTTCGGCCAAAGATTTGGGAGAACTCCTATGCAAATTTCTGGTGCTCTTCCTATGGGCAGGTCCTACTTCTTAGATATTCTTCTCCACAAATTCCAGCTGCATTAGGCCTCTAAAGTCTGTCTCTTGCCCTACCAGGGTTCTACCTCAAGAGGAATTTTCCTCTGGGCAGGAAGTCATGGCAATCGTAAGGCTCACCACATTTATTTGCACTACCAGTTTCCCAGTAGAAAATAACTTTTTTTTTTTTTGAGACAGAATCTCAGTTTGTCACCCTTAGTAGAGTCCCATGGCATCATAGCTCACAACAATGTCAAACTCTTGTGCTTAAGCAATCCTCTCTTGCTTCAGCCTCCCAAGTAGCTGGCACCATAGGTACCCACCACAATGTCTAGCTATTTTTAGAGACAAGGGTCTTTCTCTTACTCAGGCTGGTCTCCAACCTGTGAGCTCAAGCAATCCACCCACCCAGCCTCCCAGAATGCTAAGATTACAGGCATCAGCCACCACTCCAGGCCTTTGAAAATAACCTCTTTATATATTTTATCCAGTTTTCTAGTTTTTTATGGCAAAATCTGTTACTCCATCATGACATGCTTGCCTTTACATACAGTTTTCTAATTTAATATTGTTCAATTTTGTTCCAATTAAGGAAGTTTGGAGCAATTGTCTATCTTGTCTTGTCTGCAAGATGATAATGGATTGTATGAAATTAGAGTGTCTGACAGGACATGGTTAGAGGTAAAGGGCACACATATCTGTTTTCTCATCATAAAGAGCAGGATATAGTTGAGGAGTGCTTTGAAATAGAAAAACAGGATGTTGGTTTTATATTCTAATCACCCCTCCCTCAGCCTCAGGCCAGAGAATCTTTCATCATGAACAATGTCATTTGTATCACAGAAGTGGGGACCTTTGTCATGGAAGCAAGTTAGCATGTTTTCATCTTTGTTAGGGAAGTTCTAGAGTAGTCTGAATAGTAAGACCACTTACTACTCATCTACTGCCTCTTTTGAATGTCCTAGGGGTATGTTAATAAGGAATATGTATAATATACACACATGTCATATCCTTCTTATGAAACCAGACAATGTCCCCACTCCTCATTCCAAATTGTATTCCTAAAATTCCTGCCTACCTTTCCCAAACTATTGCAACTGAAGTTTTTAAAAATATTTACATATATAAAACATATATACACATATACATACACACATACATACATGGATATGCATGTACCCCATGATCAAAACTCCTGGCATAATGTAATTTTTGTTTTCAGCACAGCCTTCATTAAAATAAGACACATTTGAGGAAAAGGTGATTACTGGCTTTTCTATCTGGTCTAGTTTACTTATATTAGTCTTATTGCTCCTCAGCCAAGTATCTGAGCTGAACTTTGTCACTTTAAAGAGAAGGAGATGTGATTCTTTTTTTAAAAAGTTATTTATTTATTTTATTAAGTCAGAAAACACATAGATCATGTATACATTGATGCCTTTATGGGGGTACAATGTGCTGATTTTATATACAATTAGGAATGCTTACATCAAACTAGTTAATACAGCTTTCACCTCATTTACTTATTGTGTGAAGACATTATCTATGCAAAGCTAATACGTTCCTTTTGGAAAGTAGTTTGAAGAGATGTAATTCTTGGGGACAGTAGCTGTCTTTTAGTTGAGAAGCGGGAGATGCCAGCGAGAGACAGAGCCACTTTGACTCAGAACTAGCAAAATAAAGTAAGAACTGTGGCTCTTTTTGTGTAGAAGATTGCTGTTTTGTTAGACGTGGAAGAATAAACTATTATGTTGAATAATGCTTTGCTGTTCAACATAACCCTTTCCTTATTCATGTTTGACTGGACAGACTTGTCTATTTAAAGTAAATTGGGCAGAAACAATTATTGGCACGAATCCTCATTAAAAAAACGTGCGCTCTGTTTGATCTTATTTCTGCCTCTCTGCTGCCCCTCGGTGGCTGTTTCTTGTAACAGCTCCTCGTTGCGCAAAGGTCTTTATTTCCCAGCCCCCACCTTCCTTGATCTATTTTCCCGGAGCAAATTCGGTCATGCCCAAGGAGCACTTTCAAAACATCTCAATTATGCAACAAAATGCTCTAACAAAGTCGGAGGCAGATGAAGAACTTCACACGGCGTTCACTTCCTGGCTCTGCGTCTCTTAATCCTCCCAGGAATCCTTAAGTGGCATCTCTGGTCTAGCAAACGGTCTTGCCCCCAATACAAAACTTGCTCTTTTGTGTACAAGCCTGGAATGTGCTCCAATCCGGGAATAATAGATGTGCTCTGCTTCTGCCTTGCCATGTATAATCCTCATCCTTCCCACCCCATGAGATGCCACTGACCTTACTTGCCCCAGAAAATGTGCCCAACCACTTCCAAACAGAAAGTTTATCAAGCACTTATGCACCCAGACTAAAATGTTCCTAATTGGAACATATATCAGTTACCAAACACTTAAGTTTGGATAACCTCATAGATTAATTACTTGAAAAATTAATATTTATGTTTTTATTATCAACTTTATTAGCATAAAGCATTAGCATAAGCAGGAATCTTTGCTTAATTGGCTTCTGTTGGAAGAAGGAGGCAGAAGGTAAGGGGACTTAGCCCTAAGTTGAAATACACCCATCTAATAGATGTGTAAACTCATATAGGAATCGCAGTGGTACCTGTTGAAATGATTGTTCTGAGGATCAATAGAGATTTTGCATGAAGAGATTTAACGCGTGCCTAACATGGAGTTAAGATGTTAGCCAGTAATAATAGCTATTATTATTCTAAATACTTACATCTCTAGAAACAAGGCAAAGCCTTTTGTAAGCGAATACAGCTTTGTTGTTTAACAGTATATGCAAGTGTTAGTCAATTTGCATATACGGTTTCCATTACCCTCACTGATAATATCTTTCATTAATTTTTCTACTGGTTAATAGAATTTTGTTTTAAAGGAAAACTAAGCTATTGGGTGGTGCCTGTGGCTCAAAGGAGTAGGGCGCTGGCCCCATATGCCGGAGGTGGCGGGTTCAAACCCAGCCCTGGCCAAAAAAAATCCCGTCAAAAAAACCACTAAGCTACGTTTAGAATAAATTTGCTTAAAATAAACATTAATACATCACAACCTTTAGCTTCTAGTTAAGCCACACTGAGAATGCAACAAAATTAGCAAGTTGAGGAAACAGATACGGAAAAATTCTACTTTCAACGGAGTTAACAAATTAATTTGGTATTACAATGCTCTATTGAAATGCAGCATTTCAGGCTAACATTATCCTGTTTGGTTATTTTTCTTTTTCTGGTAACAAAATAATGCATTCCTATTGTAAAAAGTCTTCAGAAAATGAACAGCCAAGATCATCAGTAAGAACATTAGTAATTCCACAAGTAAGAGCTGATTCTTCTTAAAATACTGGTGAATTTATGACTATCTTTTTTTTTCTAAGCCAGTACTGCCCAACAGAACTTACTGTGATGATAAAAATTTGTTTCTCTGCGCTGTCTTCTATGAGAACCACTAGTCTTTAGTGGCTATAAAGCATCTTAAATGCAGCTACAGCAATTAGGGAATTGATGATTTCATTGTGTTTAATGTTGATACTTAACTTTTTTTTTTTGCAGTTTTTTTGAAGTATAACTGAAAAATAAAATTTATACATATTTAAGGTATATAACACAATGATTTGATATATGTATAAATTACGAAATGATTACTTTGATACAATCCAGTTTATTAATATATCCATCAACCTCACATAGTTACTCCTTGTGTGTGTATGATGTTATTTACCTCATAGTTCTAACCTTTTGACCAACATCTCCCCATTTCCTCACCCTCCATCCCCTGCAACCACCATTTTATCTTTGTGTGTTTTTCTTTTTTGTTTTTTGTTTTGAGACACAATCTCACTCTGTTGGCCTGGGTAGAGTACCATGGCATCATAGCCCAAACTCTTAGGCTCAAGTGATCCACTTGCCTCAACCTCATAAGTAGCTGGGCCTACAGATGCCTGCCACAATGCTGGGCTAGTTCATCTATTTTTAGTAAGGATTGGGACTCACTCTTGCCCAGGTTGGTCTCAAATTCCTGAGCTGAAGTGAGTCACCTGCTTTAGCTTTCCAGAGTCTTAGGATTACAGCACTTTTATGTAGTGCTTGCTTTTATGATTTCAACTTTTTTTGGATTCCACAGAGTAAGTGAGATGATGTGATATTTATCCTTCTGTGTTTCCCTTTCTTCACTTAGCTTGATGTC
This sequence comes from Galagoides demidoff, assembly GCA_963574575.1. Lineage (NCBI taxonomy): Eukaryota > Metazoa > Chordata > Mammalia > Primates > Galagidae > Galagoides > Galagoides demidoff. The sequence goes on from CAUYQV010083976.1 coordinate 26,841, forward strand.
CTTTAGTTCATCATGTGTCTGAAAGGTCAGGATTTCTTTCTTTTGTGGCCAAATAATATTCCATCCTATAAGAAACTACATTTTTAAATCTCTTCATTCATCAACAAACAACATTTAAATTTAAATAGTCACATGTGACTACCATATTGCATAGTATAGCTGTAGATGGATGTTTCTACAATACTGGACACTTACCATTGCATTAAGAGCATTTCTTTCTATTACCAAAGCTTCTGTGAAAACACGATTTTAGTCACTCCTTGTCTCATTAAATGAAGGTATTATTATGAATTTGAACATCCCTAATTATGAGGCTGTTGGGTGTTTTCCATGGTCACTCTTATAAATAAAGCTACAGTAGACCACTTTATAAATAAATCTTTGCTAAAGTCATGATTATTATCTTAGGATGGATCAACAAAGAGAAATTGTCAGGTCAAAGGATGAGAATTTATTTATTTAAGACAGAGTCTCACTCTGTCATCATAACTCACAGCAACCTCAAACTCCTAGGCTCAAGCCATACTCTTACCTGAGCCTCCCAAGTAGCTGGGACTACAGGGGCGGGCCACAACGCCTGTCTAGTTTTTCTATTTTTAGTAGAGATGGTGTCTCGCTTTTGCTCAGGCTGCTCTTAAACTCTTGAGCTCAAGCAATCCTCCCAGCTCAGCCTCTCAGAGTGCTCGAATAGGTGTAAGCCACTGTGCCCAGCTAGGATAAGAACCTCTTTATGGCTCTAGGTATATGCTGCTACTTTGCTTTCCTGAATGGATCCTTTATACTCCCACCAGCAAGTACGCCAGAGTCGCCATCTCATTACACTCTGGTCAACGTGGAGCATTCCCCAATTCTCTAAAAATCTTCACTTAATTGTTAAATAGAAATGACATCAGTGGTTTGGATTTTCCTGTCCTTGATTGGTAGTTGGGGTAGTCATGGAGATAGAGCTCCTAGACCCCCCCTCAAGGGAAGATATGTCACCCCAGTACAGCTGGGGTGATGAGCAGTCTCCCTGTCGCTACCTCCAGGGTCTGCCTAAGCTGCAGAGAATGCCTCACCTAAGGTCTCTTCTGGGGTAGCCCACACTAAGTGAACACCAAGCAAGGAAGTGGGATACGGATCTGATGATCTGGGCCCAACTTGGACAACACTAATGGGGTGGTAGTCCCTCCCCTCATGGCTGGGTAGGCTGAGGAATTGTTGAGCCTATCTCCCAAATGGACATCCCCATTTGTCTATTTAAATCTTGCCTTCTCCCCATTTCTTTCACAGGTGTGAATCTCTCATAAGTATCTTGTACCCCAAATCCATTTCAGCATCTGCTCCTGGAGTACCTAACTTGTAACCACAGTGATATTGGATATGTTTTATATTTATTCACCCTTTTCTGTTATGTTTGTGTTGAGAGGGTCACTTCCGGACAAGCAGAAAGGAATGCTGATATCACTTAATACATTTCAGTCAAAAGAACTGAACTTCGGTCATGTCCGAAGCAACAGAAAAAGAAATAAAGATAAAGACTGACAAATTTGCCTTAAAACTTAAAAATCTATGCATATGAAACACAGCTCAGACAAAAATGTTTTACAAAGGCACATACTGGAAAACAACAATAAACAAAGATTAATATTAATTAACCCATAAAGAGATCTTATATGTCAAACTAACCCAAATAGAGAAAAGACTATAGTAGCCTGTCTTATGCGCATATATCCTTGGAACATAAAAAACACTGTCTCATTGTGCCTTCTCTAAACACATTTCCAAAAGCCTTTCGGGACTGGGCTATTGCTCTGGAACTTCAGGAGTCCAAAGTGAGGATGTTTTTGAAACAAAATTATTTCATAGTATTTGTGAAGAAGCTCAGAATGAGAATAACTCTGTAGAGCATGTCAGTTTTTTCAACCTTCCGCTTCCAAAAACAGTGAGAAAAATGAGGAAAACCTAATTTCAGCCCCCCTGCCCCAGCTAACCCTTACACCTCCTCTCTTTTACAGCCTTGGTCACTGATGACCTCACAGATGCGATTATTTGTGCCAAGAAAATTGTTAAAGAGACGCAAGGGATGAACTATTGGTAAGTGTCTTTCTTTAGGAGACTTTGGCTGGCATGGGCAAAAGTATCTCTTCATCATGGCGACAGTGGCTGCTGACAAACTCACCCCCGCAGAATTGTCTATTGATTTGAACATGACTTTGTCTACATTTTTTTTTTATGAGACAGAGTTTCACTTTGTCACCCTCAGTGGAGTGCTGTGGGGTCATAGCTCACAGTAACCTCAAACTCTTGGGTTTTAGTGATCCTCTTGCCTCAGCCTTCCAAGTAGCTGGGACTATAGGTGCCCACCACAACACCCAGCTATATTTTTTTGGAGATGAGATCTCACTCTTGCTCAGGCTGGTCTTGAACTCCTAAAGCTTAAGCAATCCACCCACTTGGCCTCCCAGAATGGTAGGATTACAGGCGTGAGCCACCACGCCCAGCCATCCATCAGTGTGTGTGTGTGCAGTGAACTAGTTGTAGCAGGGATGAGAAGACCTGGGATTGAGTCAGGATAATTTGCAATTGTTTTTCATGTAAAATTGTCCCAAACCATGGAGAGAGGGGTACTTTCTAATGCTAATTGGAAAGGATCCATCAAGTCAATATACCATAGAGAATAAAAACTTGAGTTTGCCCTAGATTTGGATAAGATTTTGAGGGCTACACGAACATTTTGTGGGTAATGAGGTCAAGTAGGCATGAGAGAAAAATAACCATGTTTGTTTTATCAGTGGTCCCCAACATTTTTGGCACCAGGAACCAGTTTCATGGGAGATTCATGGGAGATTATTTTTCCATAGACTGTGAGGAGGTGATTTCAGGATGATTCAAGTGCATTACATCTTCTCCTTAGATAATTAGGCATTAGATTCTCATAAGGAGCACACAACCTAGATCCCTCACATGCCCAGTTTACAGTAGGATTCATGCTCCTACAAGAATCAAATGCTGTTGCTGATGTGATGGGAGATGGGGCTCAGGCAGTGATGTGAGTGATGGGGAACGGCTGTAAAAGCAAATGAAGCTGCGCTTGCTCACTTGTCACTCACTTCCTGCTGTGCAGCCCAGCTCCTAATGCTTGGGTCACTACAAAACTTTTGAGACAGACTGTGTTATAGTCTGTTATTTTACTTCCAAGAAACACAATCAACAGCATCTTTTCTGATTCACTCAAGCAAATTTCAACTTGCTCAGCTTATGGGTATTTCTGAGAAGGCTTCACATGGATTTTACATTTCTTGATTTGTGTGTATATCAAAATGTTCATAATGACCCATGTAAGCCACAGTCTAGTACAAATCTTTGGCCTGGGGGTTGGGGACCACAGTGTTACGTGATGACACTGGCGCATGGGACATTGCTCAGCTAATACTCAGGGCTGTCTCTGTTACTAAGCTTCTAGTGATTGTTGCTAAACAAGCCACCCACTTGGAGAACCCAAGTTTCAGAGATGTGGGTACTTAATTAAATGACACATGCTTATAAAAATTTTTCCTTGTTGCTGAAGTTACTAATGATTAGCAGAAAACTGGGAAGAGAAAAGTCTTCATAGGGAAAAAGGATGGACTCCTTGGATCTCAGAAGCAGATAATTATTAACTCTGGGCACAGTTGGTTATTTTGATTAATTATTTATAGGTTTTGAAGCTAAGAACACCGGATTGTCATGCTTCTTTCTATTGTTCCTGCTTCCCTTTCCTCCTTAGGCAAGGCTGGAAGAAGCACTGTGAGGGCAAAGATCTGTCTGAGTGGAAAAAAGGATGTGATGTTTCACGAGGTGCATCTTGACCCAGTGTCCTTTGCAACAACCCCCTAGGATTTGTAATGAAGTTCAAAATGCTTCTGCCATCTTGTCTCTTTCCTCCCACTATTCCTTCTCAAAGTTGGAGGGGGAAAGCTGAGTTATATTTTTTAGGCAATAAATATTTCCATTTTAGTATCTTCACCCTGACTTGGTTTCAGTGATGTCATAGTAGCATCATGTTCAGACTTGAAAAACACCTCCAAAATGTTGGATCCCTGGAAGGAACAGACTCCCATCATCATTGTAAGGAGCTTCTCACCTTCATTGTAAGGAGTCCTGGCTCCTGGGGCCCTGAAATGATTGTTCATTCTGAAATAAGACTCCTTGACTTGGGAGTATCATTGCCAGCCCTGTCCTAGTGCATAAGGGCCATTCTTCTCCCAGATGACACACACTACTCCCTCAGCTTAACATGGCCAGAGAGAATATTCCTTCTTCCTTGTGGGGATAAACAGATGAAATGGCAGCTCTCAGCCTCAGGATACAGAGTTCCCCATGTTATTATAATATCCATTTAAATTAAACTTATCCAATTTGAAAACCACACATACATCCTCATGACAATGTTATTTGCACCCTTAGACCTGCAGAGTTCATTAGCAGCAGTCTTCAACCTTTTCAACACTAGTGATTGGTTTCATGGAAGACAACTTTTCCATAGACTGGGAGCATGGGGTCGTGGGGCTGGATATGATAAGAGGTGTAGCTTGGGTGGTGATGCAAGTGATGGGAAGCAGCTGTAAATACAGGTGAAGCTTTACGCCCAGCTATGTACACCCAGTTCCTAACAGGCCACAGACTGGTACCAATCTACAGCCCAAGGGTTGGAAACTGCAGATCTAAAGTAGTCTAATTATATGCACCAGTGGGGCTAATCTTAGACCCAAAGAAATATTCCCAGGATTCTCCTCACAGGGATGGCTCCTCCACTGGCCCTCAGGGTGGGCAGCCCTCCTGTTTTTTGCTGAGTTTCTTCTCAGACATTTACTGTCCATATGGCTCTGTCCTGCTGGGGCAGGAGTTGGTTGAAGCTGCCCTGTTCTGAATTTAGGTGACAGTAGAAAGCTCAGGTTGAATACAGTCTGATCTAGGAAGGACGCTAAATTGAGATTCCTTGGAGAAATGGTTATGCCAATAAAGAATTCTCTGGAGGGAGGGACAAGATGTCTGACTAGAAGCAGCTTTCATCCAACAAAAAGGAGAAAAGTTGGACTGAAGTGAACTTGAGGAGGTTGAAATTGGGGAGTTGAACACCAGGAGAACAAATCCAGATGCAGTAAGTCTCCCACTTAAAGTCCCCACTGATCAAACTGTGGGATATCATGACAGTACCTACACATAATTAATTAAATTCTCTCACTGTCCATTTTCCAGGCTTTATTATTGGATCTTTTCATGCCCACTGGCTTCAATTGCATGCAGAGGCTTTAAAAAATCTCAACTGCTACTTGTCAATAAATAAACAAATAAATGTTTTATATATTTCCTTTTTTCATTTTATATATTTCTAAACAAACACACGATCCTAGGACAATTTGACAGGCAGTATAAAGCACATGAAAAAAGTTTTTAAAAACCCATGTAAGAAAATTGAAAAATAATTCTATGAGATGGCCGAAGACATTTTAAAAAAGACAGAATCGCTTCCTTTCCATTCCTCCATCTGCGGAGGAATTTAAAAAACATAAGAGTCTCTTCCTTTCCATTCTGACACCGCCACCAAGATACAGATTTTCATAAAAAATTTACAGGGAAGATCATCATTCTTGAAGTTTAACCCTCGGTTATGATAGAAAATGTAAAGACCAAGAACTAGAATGTGGAAGGAATTCCTTCTGAACAGCAAAGACTCATTTTTGCTGGAAGGAACTGGAAGATGGACGTACTTTGTCTGAGTACCACATTCAAAAGGAGTCCACTCTTCATTTTGTGTTGAGACTTCGTGGTGGTGCTAAGTAAGAAGATGTCTTATACCACTCCCAAGAAGAATGAGCATAAGAGAAAGAAGGTTCAGCTGGATGTCCTGAAATACTGTAAGGTGGGTGAGTGGTAAAATAGGCTGCCTTCTTCGAGAGTGTCCTTCAGATGAGTGTGGTGCTGGGGTTTTTATGGGAAGCCACTTTGATAGACATTATTGAGGCAAATGTTATCTAACTTACTGCTTCAATAAACCAGAAGATAAATAATTGTATGTGCATTAATAAAAGACATGGACTACAAAAAAAAATTAAAAATGTAGAATCCATTAAGCTGAACTAAGTCAATAACTTGTGCATATAGCAGCTCATAAATATATCTTTTTCATTATTATTGTCCCGTTATCCATATGCTTTGCAGTTGCAGTCCCCATTCTTAGCCAAACTCCTACTTCATTAAAACCAATGGCACCGATTGACAAGTTAAGATGGCATGAACCTGGTGCCAGCCATTCAAAATCTAGAAGAAAGATTTTAAAAGAACAGAACAGGGGGGAAAAAAAAAAAACTATTCCAAAGATGAGTGCTCTGACATGCAAGGTGACAGGAAGTTGGCTGGCTCTGCAATCTGATTGATCTCTCTTTTTACAAAATGCATACATTTCCTAAGTCTGGGCGATCCTACTGTTTCCCTCCCCTAATGTTTTATTTATTTAGTATTTCTAAAAATAATCATTTAGGATGCAAAAATGCATTTTCCTGGATAATTTTCAGTGATGGATGTCTTCAGAAATTCAAGAGGAAACAACTACTTCTGTTCTTGAGTTAATTTTATTTAACAATAGTACATTAAAATAACAAAAGGGAATATAAATAGACATTTTGGAAACAGATTTTAAGACATTTCTAAGACATTTTGGAAACAGATTTTCATTCTTCTTCATCTGCAAGTTGCCAGATGTACTGAGCAGACAGTTGGATGTTAGGATATGAAGATTGTCAGATGTGAGCTTGTATTCTTTCTTTGGGGACACAGACCTCACTGACTCTTACAATCCCATCCCCAAAGCCTCTGTCCCTTTGTATCCTAACTGTTCCTTCCTCTCATTCATCAACGCTTCTGGTCTCATCCGCCATTTTTCCTTGATGCCATTGTACCATTTCCCCTAGAGTTTGGTTTTCCCAAACTTGAACGATTATGCCACTTCCCTGCTCTGTGTAGCCCATTCACGCCTGGCCCAACCAGCTTGAACTTCTCTTCTCCTCCAACCCCAAAAGATCTTTCCTCTGAACTCAGGGCTTCTGCCTGCCATAGGATTAGGTCACTAGGGTCTGTAAGCTCCCTGCGGGCTAGACCATGTCTTTTGCTTCTATATGTTCCACAATCCCTTTCATAGTGCTAAGCACTTAGTTATTTAAGAAATATTTGATGTTGTTTTGGGGTTCCACAGGACACACATGGAATCATAGACTATAAATAAGGAATATAAATAAGATCCTTGAACTTAGAACACTTTCGTTTTCAATTCAGGTTCACGTTCATTATTTCATACACTCTTCACAATAGCTTTGGAACATGGGGTAACATGGTCTTCATTTCATACAAGTCATTGAGTTACAGAAAAGGTAAATATCTCCCCAGGGTGCATAGTGCAACAGCAAGGAATCTAGGAGAATTCCACTGCCCTCAAGGAATCTCCAGAACTCAGTAAGAGGATATGCCCTAGTTCTTTTGGGAACCCCACTCTCCTGTGCTCAACCCTGCAGTTTCCTTGAGTACTTCAAATATGGCACAAGCCTTAGCCATAAGCCCCCCCCCAAACAAACTGTGAGGACAATTCAACCTCTTCAAGGTGAATTAAAATATATATAAAGAGTTAATTAGGAGGGGCCTAGAGAGATTTCTTCTGCATCCCCCAAATGGAAGGTAAATGCTCTAGATTGCCAGTCCCCAACCTTTTTGACACCAGAGACTGGTTTCATACAAGATAACTTTTCCACAGACCAGGGAGTGGTAGGGGAGCACATGATTTCTGGATGATTCAAGGGTATTCCATTTCCCATGCATTTTATTTCTATAACTGTTGCATTCTAATATATCACTAAATAATTACACAACTCAGCAGATTCAGTGGGAGCCCTGAAATGGTTTTCCTGCAACCAACAGTGACAGATGAAGCTTCCCTCACTCCCCTGCCCCGCCCCTCAGGCTGTGTGGCCCAGCTCCTAACAGGCTATGGATGGGTACAGGGCTGTGGCCCCAAGGTTGAGAACCACAGGTCTAGATGTCTAAAACAGGAAACTCATAATACACAGGTATCCCTTTTCCCAGCTAGACACAAAGTATCATTATTATTATTATTATGATGCAGTTTTTGGCCGCAACCAGGTTTGAACCCGCCACCTCCAGTATAGGGGGCCGGGGCCCTACTCCTTTGAGACACAGGTGCCACCTACTTTTTTTTTTTTTTTGAGACACTGTCTCAAGTTGTCACCCTGGGTAGAGTGCCATGGAGTCCCAGCTCACAGCAACCCCCAACTCTTGAGCTCAAGTGATTCTCTTCCTCAGCCTCCCAAGTAGCTGGGACTACAGGCACCTGCCACAATGCCCGGCTATTTTTAGGGGGTTGTAGTTATCATTGTTGGGCTGACCTGGGCTGGATTTGAACCTGCAAGCTCTGGTGTATGTGGCCTGCGCCCTAGCTGCTGAGCTATAGGCACCAAGACACAAATTACATTTTTTGATTTAAAAAGTTTAAAATGTGAAAACCATTTCTCTAAACCTAGACCCCATGGCGCACCCCACTCAGTGCCCTTGTTTGCATTTTCCAGGGTTTTGAGGGCTGTGTTTCCTCTGCAGTGCTTCTGTAGTTGCAACAGGGCGCCTGTGGCTTAAGAAAGCTTGATGCTGAATGTTGCATATACAACAACCTCGTGGGATGGAAATTCACATGTCCAGCTTGCAAAAAAGCCACTGGTGGTGGGGAGAGCTCAGGATCCATCGGATCACAGCAGGGTTGCTTTAGGGACAGGAGAGCAGCTACCAGCGCTCTGCCCTGGACAGGCGATTCTTTCCCTCATTTTCCTTCTCCGTCTTATTCTGTCCCACAAGTGCAGGGAAATGGAAAAGAGGCAGCTCGGAAACTGTTCTAATTCACCGAGTCAGCAAGCTAATCTGTTTAAACCAATACTCCAGCAGAAAGAGGAGAGGAAACAGAAGGTGAGAAGCTAATCAGCACAGTCTCACAGGAGAGCTGGACGGGGAAGAAAGGTGAAGAATCCGCTCCCTTACCCGAGGCTGCAATTTGAACAATTTGTACCACTGGGGCCTCCTCCAGATGAAATGCTATATATTAAGCCGCGGCCTTTTCCTTTCCTTTTATTTACCTTCTTGGCGAGGCTCTGATTGTAACACAGCCCACATTCATTGCAGAACATATTGGAAGTCTATGAAAGTATGAAAATATTCTGGTCACTCAAGAACTGCTATTAATAACTTGAGGGTTTTTTCTCCCAGTTTTTTCATATTTTCTTCAGAATTGGAATTATAGAGTACTTAATTGTGGAACCTGCTCTTTTCACTTAAGAATGCCACACTATTTTCTCTGCATTCATATTTTTCAAGATGGGACATGTAAGAACAATGTAACAGTTCTTATACTACCCATAATCCTTTTCCTCCTTGGTCCATTGTCTCATATGTAGGTTAACCAATGCCATTTTCAGGCCTGGGACTCCAGGTCAATTTTTGCAAAGGGCTCTTCTTCTCAGTGTGTCTTCTCTTGCAAACTTCACCAGAAATCCTCAGAACGTGCTTTTGTCATGAGGCCCAGCTTTCCACAGACTCCTCGATTGCTTTGGAGATGATTTGAATCAGTACTTGAAGTATGCCATAGGGTCACATTTTCCAAACAATTCAGATTCATTATCTGCCATTCAGTTGGCAAGGAGAGGAAATATTTAAAGTCAGTCCCGTACTGAAAAATCCAAAACACACCGTTACCATGGCTCTAGGTCCTCCATTCCTAGGGATAGGCCAAAGCCACGTTGCCCAAACAGACATCAGGGGGCCCTCCTGAACCTGCCAGAGCCAACCCACCCCGCTTCCTCATGACTAGCTGTGTGAGCACAGGCAAGATACTGAACCTCTCGGTTTCACCTTTTGTGAAACAGGAATAACAATATTGACCACACGTGATTATAGTCGGGAATGCCAGCCACATCAGAAGCACAAGGCACAACTAAGTTGTAACAAAAACTGGTGACTACGATTCTATTCCTGCATTATTTTTTCTCAAGTGTGTTGTAACACATGATTCCTAACAAGCTGGCTGGACAAAATGCATTGTGTGTGAAACTGTGACATGTTCTCAGCACTTCCCACCTTTTCCAACCTTTTTGGCCCTAGGGTCTGGTTTCTTTCTTTTTTTTTTTTTTTTAACACACAGTCTCACATTGTGGCCCTTGGTAGAGTGCCATGGTGTCACAGCTCACAGCAACCACCAACTCTTGGGCTCAAGCAATCCTCTTGCCTCAGCCTCCCAGGTAGCTGGGACAATAGGCGTCCATCGCAACACCCAGCTATTTTTAGAGCTGGGGTCTTGCTCTTGCTCAGTCTGGTCTGTAATTCCTGAGCTCAAGCAATCCACTTGCCTCTGCCTTCTAGAGTGCTAATATTACAGGTGTGAGCCACTGCACCTATCCCAGGCCAGTTTCATGGAAGACAATTTTTCCATGAAAAATTATTTATTATAATAAACAAATACATTTTTATTACTTAATACATTAATATTATTATATAAATAAATAAATTATTTATTATAATCTCTGTGCAGTCAAACCTCTCAGCTAACGATAATCTGTGTTATCAGGCGTTAGATTCTCAACCGAGATCCTTTCTCATTTGCGCTTTGCAGTAGAGTTTGGCTCTTATGAGAATCTAATGCTACCCAATGATAGCTATCAATGCTATCGTTAATGCTATCTAATGATCAGATAGGAGGCAGAGTTCAGGGGGTGATGCAAGTGATGGAGAGTGGCTGTAAATACAGATGAAGCTTTGCTCACTTGATTGCCACTTACGTCCTCCTGTGAAGCCTGGTTTCTAGCCAGCCACAGACCAGTACTGTGTACCAGTCTGCACCCACGGGTTGGAGGCTGCCCTTCTAGGGGAAAGGGGGAGATCTTAACTGAAAGAAAGCCCCACTTGAAACTGCACTGAGTCTGTTTCCCTGGGTTCCTGCAGCTGAGATTTCCAAGCTGCAGGATAAAAAAAGTTAAAGCTCTCACTTAGATTTCCCGGCCTGTCTGCTCTCTACCACACCCCCCACTGGCAACATAATTCTTCATGAGGAAGGAAAAAAAAAAAACTATACTTGCCTTGAAAAACATTCATGCAAAATAAAGCCCAGATTCATAAGTAATCTGACTTCTGCACCACTTTTAACTAGTAACAGTATCCTGTTACTAGCTAAAGCAAACAGAGCGGTTTCAACCCCAGGAACTGACAGGCAGTGCAAAAGGGCAGATTGGAAAAGATTAAATATTTGTGCAAAACCCCATACCCCCCTTCACAAAGGGCTGCCTTAGTCTGGAATAAAAGGGAAGGGATGTGGGAACCGAGAAGAAAGCCTTATCTTTCCAGAGGAAGGAATGGTTTGGGCAGGAGGTGGTGGAGAAGGAGAGAGAAAATAGCAGAAGGGGAGAAATGGGGCGGGTGTCTGTCCTCTGGCCACGGCCAGCCCAGGCTCTTGTCATCGGCTGAGGTTGCACTTTTGACCCATGTGCTCGAGGCAGGTTACGGAGGCTCAGGGGCCAAGGGAAACGGGACGGCTGAGCTTTGAAGGTGCCAGCGTGTGATGGCAGAGAGGCAAGGGAATAGCAGTTGCAGAACCCCCCACTCCCATCAGCAGCACCACATTAATTTGTAGGGGAAGGAGAAGGAGGGGAGGGAAAGGGAGGGCAGGGCTGGCTGGGGCAAGGCCAGGGAAGCGGGTAATGTGCACATCAGCGGCCCAGAGGCCTGCCAGTGGGCACCAAAGAAGGGCTTTAGAAAAAGGAGGTTTTTTGGAAAATGGCAAAAAGAAAAAAAAACTTGCAGTTTTCAGCTCAGCCGACAGTCAGTCAAAGCTCGTTTTTCTGCCTCTGAGACATGGTGGTGGCTGCCAAGAACTTGGAATCTAAAACAAATGAGAAAAAAATAAAAAGAAGAAGAAGAAAGAAAAAGAAAAGGAATGGGGAGAGAAAACTTCATGCAACAGAGCAGTCTGCACAAGCCGTGGGGAGACGGCTGATAAGAGGATATTTGAGGAACTGGGATTTTTCTGGTGAAGCTGCTTGGGGCCGGGAAGACCGACACAGGGTGGGTGCTCTCTGGTCAAACCTCCTCAAGGGAGGAGGCCCCTTGAACACAGCCCAGGCAACCCCTGTTTGAGGAGGAGGAGCCCAGGGGAAGGACCACCTGCAAGTGCTTGGGCTAGTTCAAAGGCAGTGCTGGAGCCGTGGCTCCCATCCTTGGTAGCACATGGGACCACTGGGAGACTTTTAAAAAACCGCAGACACCAGCCCTGGTTCACTGGAGATAAATCAGGCTTCCTGAAGATGGGCCCCTAATGTGGATTTTTAATTTTTTTTTATTATTTATTTATTTAGAGAGAGAGTCTCACTCTGTCACCCTGGGTAGAGTGCTATGGTGTCATAGCTCAGCCCAACCTCAAACTCCTGGGCTCCAGAGACCCTCTCAGCTTTCCCAAGTAACTGGGACTACAGGTGTCTGCCACAATGCCCAGCTATTCTTTTTTTTTTTAATAGAGATGGGGTCTTGTTCTTGCTCAGGCTGGTTTTAAGCTCCTGAGTTCAAGTGATCCACCTGCCTTGGCCTCCCAGAGTGTTACAAGCATGAGCCATCATGCTGACCCCATGGTGGAGTTTGTAAAAACTCCCTAATTAATTCTAAGATACAGCCATGGTCATGAACTCACAGCAAGAGATTTAAATGGACCTTCCCGGGCTGTGGCATCCCCGTCTCCTCACCAGGAGGAGCGTGCCAATCACACCTGCCTTTTAGCTCCATCCTATCCTGAGTACTCTCAGGAAGTCCATCCCTGGCAATGGCTGAGTCAATCTAGGGATCTCAGGAGTCGAGATCCTAGTCATCAAAGCCCAGAGCTTATGGCCCCAAGCCATTGTCATTTGTGACCAAGGTCTCAAACCCCAGACTTCCTCCAGCTTGGAGATTCCAGACTGTCTCTCTCTGTTCTGTGGCTGTTCCTGGAGAACCAACAGGTGGTTTTGTAAACTTCTTAACCTCATTTGGATGACAGAAACTTCCAGAAAAAAAAAATACACACCCCTGTTTGAAAAAACGCCCATCACACACACACACACACACACACACACATGATTCCATTTCAGGGATCCCACAGCCCCCTTTTTCCCCTAGAGGAACTATCAGGGATTCTAAATTAAAATTACTGATCGATTTTCAGCAGCATCCAAAAAACTCTTTTGAGATTGCTTATGTGTGGCCCGTGCTAAGCGCTGCATAAAGTGACTGGCATGGAGCCATTTCTCTCTCTCTGGAAGCTGGCTAAGACACCAGCTCCTCCCCTCTGCTGCTCCTGAATCCCCTTTGGCACCTTTCAGGGCAAACACCTTGAGGCTTCAGTGGACGGCTTGCCCATGGGGCCCACCTGGCAGCTCCACCCTTTGGATACCTTTCTTTATGTCAATGGACATGGGCATTTTTTAAAGCCACCCCATGCCTTTCATGGGTAGTGGGGGTTGAGAGGCACCGTCCGGAAGGCAGAGAGCGCCGCCCCAGGACACAGCCTGCTGCACAGGTGTGCAGGGCTTCCTAATCTAATCACTCCCAGCTGTGGGCTAAGCTAAATGGGTGGTTTTATAAGCTGCTTAAAGTTTAATAATCCAAAATATAGAGTGCTTTCAGCACAGTGTAGCAGGGAGAAGACCAACCTGGGAATGAGAAACTTAGGGGGCAGGCCCTGGTTGTGCTAATGATTATGTGACCTTGACCAAGACTCCCTCCCCTGGGGCCACTCTGCCTCCGATGGTGGGGAAGTATACAGCCTACTAGGCTAGGCAAACTTCAGTTCAAACCCCAACTCTGCCATGCGGTGACCGTCTTAACCTCTCGTAGGCTCAGTGTGATTATCAGACAGTATAGCAGTATTATCCAACAGGGCTGTCTTTTTCTTTCATGAGACAGAATCTCACTTTCTTGAGTGCCCTGACAATGTAGCTCACACCAACCTCAAACTCCAAGGCTCAAGCAATCCTCTTGCCTCAACCTCCCATGTACGTAGGACTACAGGCACCCACCGCAAAACTCGGCTATTTTTTTTAGAGACGGAGTCTCACTCTTGCTCAGGCTGGTCTTGAACTTGTGAGCTCAAGCATGTGCTGGCCACCCACAGTGCTGGGATTACAGGCATAAGCCAATGCCGCCCCCTCCCACAGGATTGTCCTGAGTATTGAAATGCCTAGGGCAGGTGTCCTCAAACTATGGCCCGCGGGCCACATGCAGCCCACCTAGAACATTTATCCAGCCCGCCAGGTGTTTTTGCCACTGCTGCCTGTCCTGCTTAGCAGCTAACTCCTCCCAGGGCCCACAGTCTGGCCCTCCAATGGTCTGAGGGACAGTGAACTGGCCCCCTGTTTAAAAAGTTTGAGGACCCCTGGGCCCTAGGGTAGAATCTAACACATAGGCTGGGTGCAGTAACTTGACTCTGTAATCGTAGCGCTCTGGGAGGCTGAGGCAGGAGGATCCTTTGAGCTCAGGAGTTCAAGACCAGCCTGAGCAAGAGTGAAACCTCCATCTCTACTTAAAATAGAAAAATTTGCCAGGTGCGGTAGTAGGTGCCTGTAGTCCCAGTTACTTAGCAGGCTGAGGCAGGAAGATTATTTGAACCCAGGAGTTTGAGGTTGTTGTGAGCTAGGTTGAGGCCATGGGCAACAGAGTGAGACTCTATCTCAGAAAAAAAAATAATCTAGCACATAGCAAGGGCTCGATAAATTTTTTCTGTTGTTATTGTGATTCAGCCCAGCAAACACCAGAAAGACTTTGTGAAAACAAATGTGTTAATATGTGCGGCTCCAATTAGCTGTACAGTACTGCGAGGTGGTATCACTGCTCTGGACCTTAGGGCTTTCATTAGGCTGAAGCCAGGACAAGAGTTAGCTGATTCCAGAGTTTCTGAGAATAACCTCATTCCAGGGAACCTGGGGACCAAGTTCGGGTTGGCCTAGCAGTTTTTAAATGGTTTATAGCTACTTTCTCATTGTGAGGTTGAGTGAAAGTCAGTTTCTTGGGGTCTGGGCAAAATCTAAATACAAAAACAATAGCAGTGATTAGACTGACCTGGTCAAATTAGAAAAAAGACTCGTGGTAACATTACCTCATTCTGGCTATTTAAAATGCTCCTGCAGTAGGGGCTAGAAAGAGATTAGAGGACTCTGAAATACTTAGGAGGCAGAGCTCAGAAAACGCATACATTTTCAACATTTTCTCTTTGGTGTTTTTCCTATGGCCACTGCCAAGTACATGCTGAAAAGCCAACCGAGCCCCCACCCCCACCCCTGCAAATTCTTGGCCTTTTAGGAAGTAGGGAGTTTGTGGGCAAGTAGCTCCCTGATCAGTTATAGAAGAATCTGTCCATCTGATCAGATACAGCTTTTGCCTGCTCAGTGAAGTTTTCCTACATTTAAGGGCACAGCAGGTAGACTGTACTTGCAAACTCAAGCATCTAAGTCCTATTCTGCTATCTGTCTCAACAGAGAAAAAAGAATTAAGGAGGAAAAGAAATGTCAACTAAATTCTCAAAAATATCCTGCCACCTGGAATATAAAGCGTTTGGAGTCATGGCCAAATGGTTTGCCAGTTGAATAATCAAAACGTTCCTCATACAATAGATTCATGGGCATTGCCGAGCATAGTAACTCACGACATAATAGTAATACTCAACAAATGTTCCTGTGTATTGGAAACATAGCTAAGGACTTTTGATTCATGAACGAACTGAATATTCTTAACAGGCCTATGAAATTGATCTTATGCTCATTGGACAAATGAGAAAATTGAAGCTGAGAGAGTTTAATGAATTTGCTCAAGGTCATGCCAAGATTAGTTGATTAGTTCAATTAATTGAAGTCCAGGTCTTGATCCGAAGCACATACTCTGTCTAAACCATTGCACTAAGAGAATACATAGCTCCAAAAACATTTTACCTAGAATCTTACTCTCCCATTCCCAAGAAAATGTCAATAGATTCCAAAGCAGGAAAAAAATGGAGCTGTCCTCTCTCCTCTCTGAAACCCTTCCCTCCTTGTACTGAGAACAAGTAACAAAAATAAGCAAAGTTCAGTCAACAGAAAGAAGACTAATGAAGAAATCTGAATTCATCATGTTGCTTGTATACAGTCACTGTCTTGACTATTGTACGAGGCATCTTCAACCAAATTCATGATTTTTCAGAAAATTTAGAAATTTGATGTCTCTATTCAATGACAAAATGACACATTTTTAAGCAAAAGTTTACCCCAAATGAGGAACATAGTTTCTGACCTGTATTCCTCACCTCCCTATCTGCTGACATTACAACTTCAAAAAATCTAGTGCTGTCAGGTGACGTGGTTCACACCTGTAATCCTAGCACTCTGGCAGGCCAAAGCGGGTAGATTGCTTGAGCTAAGGAGTTCGAGACCAACCTGAGCAAGAGTGAAATCTCATCTCTAAAAAAACAGCTGGGCATTGTGGTGGGCATCTGTAGTCCCAGCTACTTGGGAGGCTGAGGCAAGAGAATTGCTGGAGCCCAAGAGTTTGAGGTTGCTGTGAGCTGTGACACCACAGCACTCTACCCAGGGCAACAGAGTAAGACTCTGTCTCAACAACAACAAAATATTTAGTACAGCTATGAGATATCCTAGTAGGCTTCTTAATTTCTGTCTTCCTGATGGGCCATGTAATATTTTAAACTACTATGAAAACCTAAAACTGGGGTGTGAAAAGGCAAAGTAGGAGGAAAGAACAGACAGCAGTTTGGACTCAGTTACCATGTGAGACCACCAGAAAAAGACATTCTAGATGAGGCCAGGAGAAGCCGTGTAACACAGTATCGAAGCTCCTAGAAGTTCCATGAAGAGGGACTCATCCGCCTTTTTGTTCTTTAAAGACAAGCCCAATTTTAGGATCTCCTACTGGCCAAGAGTAGAGCCGCTCCGTCTGTAGGACTTGGGGACCCCAGTGCCAAAAGCAGATCAGAATGTGAGTTCCATTCTGTGTTTGATGATCCGGTTCATTTTCCAGTGAGATCATAATTTGACCTCTCTAGAGGTCTTGCTGCGTGTACTGAAACTGTCTGTTAACTCTCCTATGGGCTTCTGGGTTTGGTATTTAATCGTCCACAGGAATTTCAGAAGGTCAAAGTCCCCATGTGTGAAGAATGCCGTGGAAGTAATGAAACAAGGCAGACAAGTTCACCCACAAGGAGACGGACGTCTCTAAGTGTGGTTGACAAAAGGCCTTTAGACTTATAGACAAGTGGGGCCCAGGGTGGAGAGTAAACAGGGAAGAATATTAGCTCTTGGGGAGAGAGATTCTTAAATCAGTGGGAAAAAGAAAAAAAAGAAACATATGACATGCGGAGCTGTAGGCTACTGGGACATTTGTTTTCTATTAACTGTACAAGCAATGTTTCGGGTTATTGTTAATGTGTGTGCGCGAGCGTTTGGTTTAATGAGCACCCAGAGCAACGGCAGTCTTAACAGCAGAGTGGAGCAAGTATGTGAAGGCATTAGAGCTAGAACTTATCAGTGTGTAAAAAAATATATATATAAATCAACCCAAATATTTACAGGTCCTGGGCTCTCCCAAGCCTGTGGTTTCCCACGCTTACAGAGGGTACCCCATGCCGTGTCTGCTTTCTCCTTTCAAAGCCAAAAGCGTCCTAAACCAAACACGAGCCTCGCAGCTCCATGGCTTCTCTTTGATTTACACATCAATATTTTTCTGACTGTTGATTTAGCCCAGTCATCCCTGATTGCACCTTACTGAAGGGAACGTCTTCAGATTCTCCCCCTGGAAGGCTATCAGGGCTGTCCATGGCCGAGTCGGCTGAGATGTTACACTCTGCACTCTCCATCTGAAGACAGAAGACATTTCCTTGTGCTTTCTCAAACTTCCCTTTTGTAATATAGTTGTGTAATTACAGGGGATCCCACAAGTCACCCCTAAAGTCACCATGGGACGTTGTAGCTGAAGGCACCTTTATTTATGAAATATTCATTACAAAAATTCACAGGGAGTTGGCCAACACATAGAGAATATTTTGTAAATACTTGTAAACCTTTGATGGCGCCACTGCACTCCAGCCTGGGCAACATTGAGATCCTATCTCTAAAACAATAACAACAACAACAAAAATGCCACACAGACTCAACAGTGTTATGTACGTACAGGTGTCCAGGTAGCCCTGGTTTTATACCACTGCTTTCAGGTGCCAAGGTCTAGGCAAGACAACACTCAATTTGGGGACAAAGTCGTGATAATATCATATCACAATGTATCTTTCTATGAGTAATGCCTTATTCCCCCAAGCAGTCACTAGGCTTTGGAGTTCAAGGACTTGAGTGGAATTCACCTGCTGAACCTGATGCTAAGAGGATCTGGACCCTTAGTCCTCAAGAGTTTCCAGTCTAGAAGGAGCTGATATAGATGCTATTAACTTTAACACCATCCAACTTCTATTCCTGCTGTAATGTAAATAAACATCACAGGAGAGCAATCGCTTCTCCTGTAGAGGGTGGCTTCTCTGATGATGTAGTATTTGATCTGTGACTCTGAAGGATAAATGATGATAGCAGGCACAGAATGGAGGCTGGCATGTGAGGCTTTTGGGTAGACACTACCCTAGAAGGATTTGGAGGCTGGAAAGAGCCTTGTCCACTTTGGAAAGCAGTAGGTGACATGTTACTAGCCAAGAGGAGCACAGTGAAGTTTGGGAAAAGAAGCATTAATGTTAGAATCAGACTGCGAAGAACCAAATTTCAGTGAAAAGTGATTTGAGCTTCAATTTGTGAAAAAGAGGAAGCCACCGTCTTGCTTCCTGCATAGAAATCTGTTGTTGATTTTTTTTTTAATTGCTTGGATCACTTTGGAACTAATGGAATAAGAGATATGAGGGGGAAAGGGTCAAATGTGATTAACTGACAGCTAACTAATTAGCTACTAGGCCTATGGGGGGCACTGTTAGTCCAGACTAGGAGCAGTTTGGGGAGCAAAAGGATGGGAAGGGCAGTGAGGACTTGGTGTTGGTCATATTAAATCTTTTTTTTCTTTCTTATAACCCAATGCAGAGACCTGTGTCATGTGGGTATCCTGGAAACACTGACAGACTATGGGGCCCAGGCACGGAGGGTCTTCAATGTGAAACTTAGTATTGCTAACAACTCACCATCTCTACTGCCCTTTATAAAGCATTCCACATGCATGATCACATTTTAACCTTGGTAAACCCAGTGAGGTAGATGTAGCCCTATTATAGATGAGGAAACAGAGTATGTGAATGTCAAATGACTCACTCAAAATCACATGGCTAGTAAATGTCAAGATCCAGACCCGAGTTTTATAATTTCTACTCAGTCCTTTTCCAGTGTATTCTGCCACCGACTGTGGCAGAGGATAGATTCAAAGGCAAGAGGTGAGTTCCAGGCTTCTCAACATGCCAGCCTGGCTGTTTGGAGAGATGGGCTCCTTGGACTCATGCCACTAACAGACCTACACAACTTCTTGCGTTGACAGTGTCCATGGTAGAAAAATGAGAAACAATCAGATGACTTGCTGCTTCACTGCTCTGGGAGAGATATATGGGACTATCTCTGAGATCTTGGAAGGACTTTGAGATTGATGAATTATTGATGAGCTGTGACTCATAGAACTGTTGACACTCTAGAAAGAGGGTTAATCTCTGCCGTGGTTGGAATGTGTCCTCCAAAGTCATGGAAACTTAATCCCCAGGGCAACAGTGTTGAGAGCTCAGACCTTTAACAGGTGATTAGGACATGAGGTCCCTTCTCCCATGAATGAATTCATGCTGTTATCATGAGAGTGAGTTCTTGGTAAAAAGGATGACTTTAGCCCTCTTCCTCCCTCCTTCCTCATGTTCTCCTGCCCTTCTGCCTTCTTCCATAGGATAGTACAACAGGAAGGTCCTTTCCAGATGCAGGCCCCTCAACCTTGGACTTGCCAGTCCCCAGAACCATAAGAAATACATTTATTTTCTTTATAAATTACCCAGTCTGTGGTATTCTGTTACAGAAGCCCAAAACAAAATAAGACAATGTCCTGCAAGGGATGTTGGGTGGGCGGCATCATTCTTTGAGACAACTATAAGTCTGTATTTGATTTAGGGGAATAGGTGAGAGAAGAAAACACAGCATCCGATCTCTGCAGTCTAAGACTCTAAGTTTTAATAACCAAAATCTGGAGGGCAAAGGAAAGGGAAAGAATATCAGTGGCCCAGATAAAGAATATTACTTTATCGGATCTCATTACCTCACTCCTGCCCCAATTGATACATCTTTTCCTTGTAGACCCACTGACAACAGCTATAAACCAGAGAGACTCAATATCTGAAGCACCAGGAGGCATCTTCAACACCTCCAGACTCAGTTCACCAGTTTCCCAGAGACCACGGATTGAAAGTTTCTGGGCATCACTTATAGGATACCATCCTGGAGGATTCCATGTTTCTGAATATGCAAGCATTGTAGACTGATAAAGATTCAGGGTGGTAATCTAACCCCTCGGTGCTTATTTCAGTAGCTAAGCTTCTAATACCAGCTGCAGATATCACTGAACATCCTCTGGATCCAGTTTCCTTTGAAGCCAATTCTTTTCCGTCTAAGATTAAGAGCAAACACACTAATAAATGGGATAGGATAATTTTGTAACTATATAGTTAGCGATCTCTTCACTATGAAGCTGTTGATTGTCTTGGGCCACACGACCATCTCTGCATTTCCAAGGCTTTTATTTTCCCTAATTCTGTTCCACTTTGTAATCTTTGGCCCATTCACAGAGACTTTTTCTGCACAGACTGTGCCAAGGCTAATTCTTTTTCCTCTTCCCAAATGGTCAATTTCCCACTTAGCAATAACTGGCTTCTAGCTGTTTGCAGAAGTCATGCTTTGGAGAAATTTATTCTTTAGAACAAAGTTAACCAAAGTTAACCAATCACATTTCCTGGGGGGTCTGTTTCTTACCTGGCTGAACAGGGAAGGTTCCCACCTCCCAGATTCACACATATTCATAAAATCTTTCTGATCATTTACTTATAATTATGCTTAGACTCAACTTGGAAGAGATGTGGTTTTATTTTTATTTTTTCAATCACACTTCCTGTGGCCTGAAAAATCTGATGGTTTCTGATCATTTGAATTTTATCTTTCTACTTTGGGAGTCACACAGCACAATTATATTTCCTAGTTAAACAAATGGACAACAGAGGGATTATTGTGTTGCCTTTTTAAAACAGAAGCTAGGGTTGGTGATGGGAATGGCCGATTTTTCATAATGAGGGAGGTTGGGGTTGACAGACATTATCCCGTGGGTTAGAGGCTAGGCCTTGGAAAGCAGTGCCCATCACGGTGGGCTCCTTCCAACCCTGGAGTCTTTGTTTGACTTGGGCAGCCAAAGCCTTGAACCCCACGGTGGGGCTCCCTTCTGGGGAGCAGGGCCAGCCCCCATACCTGGCACAGGGCCTGCTTTCAGCAGAATTGTTCCCATGACCGTGGAGAAGGTTCCAAGCACACTCCCCACTTCTCCACTCTCTCGGTACCTCCAGAGCGAGTTGGCCTCTGGGCCCCACGTAGGTGGGCCTGACCACAGAGGGATAGCTCACTGTCCTTTTATGAATGCCACGGAAGGAAGCAGAGAGTGTGTCCAAAGGGCCCAGATGTGAGTAATCAGATGACGAGAAGAATCACAATGGTGCTTGCCGCTTCCCCTTCACCTCCATGCTTCTTCCCCTTGCTGGATGTGGCTACCACTTACTTCCCTTTGCAACTTTGGCTCTGATAACTATGAAGAGCCTTCCAACAGGCCAGAGGGAGGTCTGCATTTGAAAAACCAATCATTTCCCCTACTGCTGAGAAGTGCACCAGCGAGGCCTAACCTCTGCTTCACCTTGGGTAATGAGGACTTGGCTTACAGCAGCCTGAAAGAGTAATCTCCTGATAGACCTCCTGAGAATCCTGTTCTGGCTCATTTATGAAGCTTTAAAACAATTGTGAGTCTTCGGCCAAAAGCCTTCTGGGGCCACCCACGCCGGACATGAACCATTTGTGAGTGTATCATTCACATCCCACCAACAATGCCACCCACGGGCTTCATCAGGACCCAGGGGCTTTCAAAGAGGGGAGAGTAACTTCAGCCACGGAAAGAAGCCCTACTTGACTTCCTCTGCTTACTGGAGGGTGTGTATCTGGTCAGGCCAAGAAGTCAGACTCTGGCTTCCTTTGAAATCCCTCCTGGTGATAGAATTAAACTAGTAGGTACTTGGTTTCTTAATCCCCTGCCCCAGATTTTCAACCCCAAACCCAGGACCCTGGAGAGCAACAGAATTATCATACAGGGTCCTAGAATTCACGTTTACACATGATTTTCCCGTCAGAGGCTATTGAGGGTAGAACTTGATAATATGGAATATGAGCTGATTTTTATTTTTACTTTTAAAAGGGGTGTCATGTGCTCAAAAAAGTTAGAACCTCTGTTCCAAAGTCACCAAAAGAAATCAGAAGTCCATTCTTCCCTAAACAACTTGAATAGCTCAATAGTCCTGGAGTGTCAGTTACCCACCAAGTCTAGGCTACCCAAACCCTCTGCCCAGGCAGAACTATATTACTTTTTTTTCTTTAAATGATCAAGCAGGAAGATACTTCCAAATTGCATAATTGCAGACCTCTAGCTATGGGCACAGCTGGTGTATGTAGTTCATGTTCCTTTCCCACTTAAAGAATGTTAAGATAAGCTGAATTTGATTAGAAGGAGACTTATATGCCCAACAAGCCTAGTTTTGGAAAGAGATTTGGTTTCAACATTCAGAAATAAGCTTTAATCTGTCAGGTTAAAAAAAAAAATCTTCCTGGGAATTAATAATACAAATAGCACAGTGCTTTCTGAAATTCTATAAAAGAATTTAATTACCTCCTATGGTGTCAAGCTGTGGATTAACTTCAATTTTCAGAAGATCCCAGGACTCAAGAGTCAGGGTTTGAGCTCCTTCTGAGAAAAATAAATGCTAAACCCTGAACCACCCTCCTGTGTGAGGAATCCTATTGTCCTTGTTGCATAGCGACCAAAACTGGTCCCAGGAGGGGGATATCCTACTCCCTTCAAAACTGAAGTGCCCAGAACTTTAAACAACCTTGAGACCAGTTTATGTAAAAACTGTATGAATATTTCAAATGCTTAGCATCTAATCAAAAACAGACTCCATAAGATTAGCTTTAGACCGCAGGCAGGTGGCACAGTCGCCATCGTGCCTTATAATCACATTCAGGCAAAATTCAATTGGGGTGGACATTTTAATTAATAGAATCGGCCACAAGGTCACCACCATTCAGTCTGGGTGGGCTGACTAGGTAGCTCGTGTCACTCCCTGGTGCCACATAACACCAGCTTATATCTCAGAGGCAAGGCTCAGTGTGACAGCATGAGAGTCGAGCACCACAAATTGGGGATGTCGCGGTAAGAATTGCACAGTGGGTCAGGGAGCTAGAGGAGAAAGCTTCTAGGGCAATCCATTAAGAACACTACAGAAAGCAAGCGGCAATGTATGGAAGAGCCTGAGTATTCATCCTGGGCCACAGTGGGGAGTCTCCTAAGCCTAAAAAGAACTTGTTTCCCAATAAGTTATAACAATAAGACTTGTTAGGAAATGTATCTAGGAAGATACCTCCCCAAGGCCTTCGGTCTTGCCCCAACAACACACTCACATTCCCAGAAGGCAAATGCCCACTTCCCTTGCTGGGATTTCCCAGAGGTTCCTGCTAGGAGGTAATGAACTTGCCTAGATGGTCTCACACAGTGGAAACTGTGAGATTGATTTTGAACGTAATGGGTCTGTCTGTGCTTGCAGAAATGCCCTCCTCCATACAAATCATTTGCTCTTCAGATAGCCCCATGAGGTAGGGAAGCCTTAAAACCTGCTTTCTCTATAACAGAAGGAAATGATCACATTCCACATCATTGCAGCCTGGTGGTAGATTGCACTGGTCCCTTCCTAAGGGTGAAATAAAACCAGGGGGGAAATGAAAGCGAAGGATATGGGAAGACTAGGAGTGAACCAAAGGAGCATCAACTTTATTTGCAAAGTATTAAGATGAGAGTGAGACCCTTCCCCTGGGGTCTCCCCGTACCTGCCTGCACCCTCTTGCTGACCTCACTGACACCGTGTGTTTGTGCATGCACAGGGCTGGGACCTTGTCTTCCATAGTCTGATTCCAAGTCCTTTAGTTATACCTGGGACACACTCAGAACAGGGTCAGTGCTCTTGAGAAAGAGATTTAACTTCGAAGATTGTTAAAGGGAAGTTGGTGCTCACCTGTATGTCCATGGTTCAAATTAGAATAAACGCACAGGAGAAGACCTACCAGACAAAGGAGGTAGGATTCTAGATTTTTCCTGTGGTCTCCTTTCTAAGGTAAATTACTGTTTTAGCCTATGATGGGCAAAGACCCACTTTCTTAGAGGTCAGAGCTTGGGGCTATGCTGGCTGGCAACCTTCGCACCCAGTTAAAAAGATAGTTCATGTATACCTTGGAATACTATTCAGCCACTAAAAAAGACTTTACATCATTTTGTATTAACTTGGATAGAGTTGGAACACATTCTTCTTAGTAAAGTACCACAAGAATGGAGAACTATAATGCACTCAATACTAATATGAAGCCAGTAGACCCTAATACATACCTATATAAGAGAAAAATTCAAATCAATTCTAGGTGAGGGGTGGAGGAATCAAGGAGTGGGGAGAAGGGAGGAAAGAGGGAGATGGGATGCTCCCACTTAAGGGGCACAACCTTACAAGTATGGCACACCTCTTGGGGGCAGGACACAATTATAAGAGGAACTTTGCCTATCAAATGCAAACACTGTGACCTAATTCTTTGTACCCTCAATTAACCAGAAACAATACAAATAAAAATAAATAAATAAGTACCTTCAATGAGGTAGTTCAAGCTGCAACCAGGGGAATTCTCCCAAAAATGTTATCAAGGGACATCCACAAGGTTGAGGTACAAAATGTGATTTAAAGAGTTTACTTGAGCCAAAGTGAGAACAGCTGCTCCTCAGAAGATGCAGCTCTAAGCAGCCTGGCAGGTGAACTCCATTCAGCCTTTATTACAAGCAGGTATTTAAAGGCAAACAAGGGGGCCCTGGAAGGGGGCGGATACAAGGTTGTTAGGAATTCTCATTGGTTGACAGGAATAACATTGATTAGTGATTGGCTGTGCAGTGTAAAGCTATTGGGTGTGGGTTTTGTGTCAGTGTGATTTTATTAGATGAGTTTATACTACTTGTAGCTACAGGAAGCAGTTTCAGGAGATAAATACGTATAATAGCTTAAAGAGGGGAGGAAGATCTGATTGCTATTTCCTTTTAATGTCTCACTGGGCCTGATAATATAAAAGGACTCTCACTGTTCAGATACAAGTTTGGTTCTTTTCTCTCTCTATAAATTTATATGTAAATGTGTTTATATATATTACCAACACATCAATAGTTTTCATCATTTTTATATTACATGTAATATAAATTTGAATATATATTGAATATATACAGAGGGTACCAAAAAAGGTATACACATTTTAAGAAATGAAAAATCATATTAAAAATTGTCATACTTAATATATACTGATAATGAAAAATGAATACAAGTCACGTTGAGCACTTCTTGAAATTTCCAGAGTCAAATGTAACTTGAAGATTACAAATTTAAAATAGTTTTTTCCTTTCTTAAAATGTGTATACACATTTTTTTGTTTCACTCTGTATTTAAACACATATTTAATACATATATATTTAACTTCAAGATTTTCCCTGCGAAAAATCATTTTTCTTTCCTTTTTGTTAAAATGAAAAGAGTTTTCCAGGGCCAGGTGTGGTGGCTCACACCTGTAACCCCAGCTACTGAAGAGGCTGAAGTGGGAGGATCACTTGAGGCTAGGAGTTCAAGACCAGCTGAGCAATATAGGAAGAGCTCCTGACTTAAAAAATGTGAATAAGAATAATAAAAATAAAATGATTTTTTTTCTCCTGGGTAAATACCAAGTGATGGGATTACAGAATCAGATGGGAAGTCTAATTTGAATTCTTTGAGGGTTCTCCATATTTCCTTCCAAATAGATTGTTTTAGTTTGCAGTCTCACCAGTGGTGTATTTGTTTTGTTTGTTTCTTGACTATAATATACTCTTTACCAGATGCAGGTCTTACCTCATCTATACATAGCAATCTGTACTTTAGCCTAAATTGTACAACTATTTCTGAAAATTCTCAAATCTTGACTTTTCTCTTTTGTCTGTGGTACTTACTTGAATCTAAATTTTCTATATGTTGAACTTTTCCCCTTCTCCTAGTCCCCAGTGTAGCCTATCTGCTATTTCAAGCCTGATCTATTACCCTTATCTCAATTTATTCAACCGATTCCTCTTGTAAAGACATTTCTGCTGTGCCTCTTAAAACGCTATCTTGTGTAGCCTACCAAGCTGCTCCTCTCTCATCATCTGTGAGTTTCCTTAAGGCCTACCTCTTCCACAAAGTTTTTCTCTTTTTCATACATTTTTTCCTCTATTTTCTCCTACGCCCATGATATCTGACTATGATTAAAATGAAAAAGCCCCCATTTAGTTATTATTTTTCATAGCTGATTGTTAATAGACCTTCTATATTTCTATGCGTTTGCTTATGATAGAACGGGGAAGGGCAAGATTTAATAGATCAAAGATTCCCTTGGTGTGAATAAGTGGAAGAGACTGAATTATGAGCCAGGCAATGGGCATGAATCACAGCAAACAGTTACTAAGAATCATGATACCGGAAGGAACTCTGTCTGACACAAAATACCTTGAGTATTAAGACCTGGATCAAATCCCCATTCTCAAAATGATAAAAGCATTTGTAAGGCCCAAATTCATTCTCATAATAATTAGTGACCCTGCTTGTAACTAAACTCAATTAAAGGAGTTTAATCCCTGTCCTCCTGTATTCTAGTTTATGAAATGATTGTGCTATAATTTATAAATGACTAGAGAAGCAACGAAGATGTTAAAATGTTTCCACGTTTTAACTATTTTAATAATCTTTGGGACAGGAAACCTTCATTAAAGGCAGAACCCATAATAAGAATAATGATAAGTTTAACTTGCTGTGACTTTTCCTTGTGGCACATTACCTGGAAATGAAATCCTGCTAGAGTTAAGAAAAAACAAAACCCCGACTAGGCCAGTATCCTTTAT
The DNA here is from genome assembly GCA_963574575.1 of Galagoides demidoff. NCBI lineage: Eukaryota > Metazoa > Chordata > Mammalia > Primates > Galagidae > Galagoides > Galagoides demidoff. The sequence continues at coordinate 54,138 of CAUYQV010083976.1, forward strand.
ACTCAGGCTTATATCACTCTTCTCAAAAAGAATTTGATAAAAATGACACAGTCCTTTTCAAGGGACTGTTGACTGCATGGGGCTTTTCTTGCTCTTGAACCATCCAGAGACATGAAGGCCACATGCTCATCACTGCAGGGATGAAAGAGAGGGATGGGATAAAAGCCAGAATCCTTTCCCAGCGTCCTTTGATCACATCCTTGTCTCTAGCTCTCCAGTTTCTAGAAATACCACCTCACCGAGAGTCTTCTACCTCTGATTTGGTTTCCTGTAAAGTTAATTTTTTATCACCACAAATACAGATTGTACTTCCATTATTTTTGTTTGTTTTCCTTCAGCCTTTTCTTTTTCTTTCCCAGTCTTTCCATCCTTTCTCCTTCCTCCCCACCTCTACCTCACTCCTTTTCTCCCTTTCTCATACTTCTTTGGTTGCAGAAGTTTGAGTCACCTAAATGGCTCAGATCCTTACTCATCACCCTCACTGGTCCAGACGGACCTGTTCTATTCTCCACACTCATGTGTGACCAGGTCTCTATGACCAACATCTTTCAGCATTTTGTGTATATCTTTTACTCGTACACATGATTATAAAACTATGTATTCTCCTTTGTTTGCATATGTGAGGGCTTATAATCTTCAATCTAATTTTCTTTTCAAATGCAGTGTGTATAATCTGTCCATTTTACTATGTCCCACAAGATCGTTGCTTTTAATTGCTGCATAATGTTTTGATAGATTACCGCCACAGACTTTATCTATTCCTCTGTGATAAATAACTTCTAACTCCCAGTCCACAAATAATGCTGCCCTGAACACCTCTGTATGATTGGCATGAATCACAGCACACGAAGAAGGACCTCTGTCTCAGTATAAAATACAATGTCCCTAGATAAGAAGGCCTGTCAAGTTTCATTCTTAGAATAGAACAAGTAATGCCCAAGTCCAGAATTGTTTTGTAAAGTCTGTCTTCCCTGCAGTGTGTGGCCACTGAAGTCCCTGGCCAGCTAATGATTTAGCAGGTTTTTTAAATGCCTCAAACCACTAAGTCCTTTAGCTTTCAACAAAATTCTAATTGTTTTATATTTTTAAAATGTCCTAAGTTGACACATATTAGTTGTACATATGTGATATGTGATATTTTGATGCATGTATATATCATCATGTATACATAATGTATAATGATAAAATCAGAGTAATTGGGGTATCACCTCAAAGATTTATCTTTCCTTTGTGTTGGGAACATAAGACTTCTCTGCTAACTATTCAGAAATACGCAATAAATTATGGTTAACTACGATTTCCCTATTGTACCATCCAATACTAAAACTTATTTTTGTGACCTGTTTTTTTGGCCCCATTACCCAACTTCTTGCCCTCTCCTTCTCCCCTGTTTCCTCTAGAGCCTCCAGTGACCACCATTCTACTCTCTACCCCCATAAAACCTACTTTTGTAGCTGCCACATGTAAATGAGAACATTTCATATTTATTTTTCTGTACCTGGCTTATTTAACTTAAGGACCTCTAGTTCCATTCACAGTGCTGTAAATGACAAAATTTAATTCTTTCTTATGGCTGAATAATAGTCTATTATGTATATACATAGGATATTTCCTTTATTCATTCAGAATAACTAAAAGATGAGAGAAAAGACACAAAATCAGAGACCAAAAGGGGGAGCATTACAACTGATATCACAGAAATAAAAAGGACCATTAAAGGTGATTATGAACAACTAGATGACAACAAATTGGAAATCCTAGAAGAAAGGAATAAATCCCTGGACACATAAAACCTGTCAAGATTGAATCAGAAAGAAAGAGAAAACCTGAACAGATCAATAGTAAGTAACAATATTGAAGCAGTAATAAAAAGTCTCCCACCAAAGAAAAGCCTGGGACCCAAAGGGTCACTGTTGAATTCTACCAGACATTTAAGAAAATCTCATGCCAACCCTACTCAAACTATTTTGAAAAGTTAAAGAGGAGGGAATTCTTCCAAACTCATTTAAAAGGCCAGTATTATTCTCATACTAAAATGAGATAAGGATACAACAATAATGAAAAATTCCAGGCCAATATCCCTGATGAACATAGATGCAAAAATCCTCAACAAAAGTCTAGAAAACCAAAGTCACCACATTAAGAAGATGATTCACTATGATCAACTGGAATTCATCTCAGGGATACAGGATGGTTCCACATATATAAATCAACAAACATGACATAGCATATTAAAAGAGTCAAGGACAAAACCCATATGATTACTTAAACAGGTGCTAAAAAAGCATTCAGTAAAATTTAACATACATTCATGATTGAATGCTCAACAAATTGTGTACAGAAAGAAAATATCTCAACACCTTAAAGGCTGCAAGTGATGAACCTACAGATAATATCAGGAAAAATTAATGGTCTCTCCACCAATATCTGGGAATAAAAGATTAGAAGGCCCACCTTTACCACTTTTATTCAGCGTATTACTGGAAGTCCTAGTCAGAGCAATTAGGCAGGAGAAAGAAATAAAGGGCATCAAAGTTAGAAAGGAAAAGGACGATTATCTTTGTATGCAGACAGCATGATTTTATATTGAGAAGAACCTACAGACTCCACAAAAAACTCTTAAGAGTTGATAAGCAAAGTCAGTAGAGTTTCAGAATACAAAATCAACATACAAAAACAATTAGCATCTCTATCTGCTAACAGTGATCAGTATGAAAAATCAAGATTCTGTATGTCTTTGTCCGCAGAAAGGTACATGATCAAAGTCTAGAAGGGGCCAGCAAACAAAGGAATATCTAATCCTGAAGAGTTCTTGAGTATGAGGAGTTGGTAGTTCTCTGTCAGTATCAGGCAAAGTTCTCCCTGTGGAAATGATCAGTATTCAACAGCAGCCATAACCAAGCAGCACACCTCTTGCCGAAGAATACAAAACAAATAACAATGACGAAAAATTATACAGTTAGCAGAGAGGATCAGATTTCTTTGTCTTTAAGCAGGACTTCATTTAAACTATCTCAATCCTGACAGATGTTTCCTAGGCTTCCTCAGTTAGTCGCTCATGGCAGGGAGTGATAAAACACTGTGTTTTGTCTGTCTGGCTTTGAAACTTTGTATTTTGCAAAGTCAGCAGTTGATTTGCATTCTGTGCAAACTAAGGTGAGGTTATCTTGAGCCTACCTTGCCTAGGCTAGGGAATTCCTGTGTATTAATCTTTCTTTATTAATTGTGTTGTTCCTTCCTGTGGCCTCGACCATTGCTTTTTGTCAGTCCTTCTAATGAGGCATTGTAAAATAGGAATTACTCTTAGCTCTCCCTCCCATGAGAGATTTATGCTTTTCTCTTTAGATCATATACCTTTAATGCTAAAGTAATATTTCTTTGTGGCTGGCCCAGAATTAAACCTAAGAAGGTATATTGGCAGAAAGTCAAATATTGCCGGCATCCTGGAATAATAGGCACCCTTTCTGAAAGAGTAGAGAGAAATTCCTTTTCCAACTTAATTCTCTCCTAGTCCTTACTGGTGAAGATGAATTTACTACTGATCTCTGGCAAAGACAGTTGGATGTTGAAACCTATTGATTTTGAATTTTTAGGAAAAGAGAAAATTAAATGATTAAGGAGTAAAAGGTAGAGTTTGAGGAACAAAAAAAAAAATCTATTTGTGAGCAGCAGGTAAAATACCAGCTTTTCTGAATGTGGGCAGAGCCAGACAATATTTCTTCTAGAAATATTGAGTTATAAATTGGATATCCTCAGCATAACTTCAAGAGACAGACTGCCAAAGAAATATCTTGTTCTCTCAAATAAGTACCATTTTTATGAGGAGTAAAAATGTGTCAAGGGGTAAGAAGATGAGCCATAGAGGAGGAAAAAATATTTGTATGTAAATATCTGAGAAAGAACCATTATGCAAAATGCACAAGGAACTCTTAATCTTCAGTGATCAGAACATAAACAACCTTTTCTTTAAATGGGCAAAATGTCTGAACAGAAATGTCACCAAAGAAATGATACAGATGGCAAATAAGCATATATAAAAATATGTACAAGGTCCTAGGACATGAGGGAATTGCAAGTTGAAACAATTTGGCCCATTAGGACAGCCAACATCTGGAATGCTGACATTGCCAAATGCTGACACGTGTGTGGAGCAACGTGTCAGCTTTTGTCATCCTAACAGCAATGACAGGAACGCCCAGTCATTGCTGTTAGGAGTGCAAAAGGATGACAGAAGATGGCTTCACAGTTTCTTCAGAAAACTAACCATACTCTTACCATATAACCTAAATATCATGCTTCTTGGTATTTATTCACAGAAGTTAATAACCTACGTCCACACAAAAATATGCACGTGAATGTGTGTAACAGCTGTATTCATAGTTGCCAAGGCTTGGAAGTAACCGAGATGTCCTTCAGTCAATGAACTGATAAATATACTGTGGCCCATCTAAGCAATGGAATAGTATGTAGCATTAAAAAGAGAGAGCTATATCTAGCCATGAAAAGACATAGAGGAATCTTAAATGTCTATTACTAAGTGAAAGAAGCCATTCTGAAAAGAAAATGTATTGTGTGATTACAACTACATGACATTTTAGAAAAGGCAGAACTATGAAGATAGTAAAATGAGCACTAGCTGCTGGGGGCTACAGGGAGTGAGGGATGAATCGGCTGTGTATAGAGAATTTTTAGGGCAGTGAAACTATGTATGACACTGTAGATACACGTTATTATAAGTTTTTCCAAACCCATAGAATATATAATACCAGGAATGAACCTGATGTTAACTGTGGACTCCGGGTGACAACACCGTGTCTGTCAGGGGGATGTTGACACTGGGGATGCTGTGAGGGTGGCTAGGCAAGGGGTCTATGGAAACTCTGCATTTTCTGCTTAATTTTGCTATAAACTTAAAACTTCTCTAAAAAAATCAAATCTATTTTTTAAAAACAAATCTCAACATGTAGCACTAGGCCATACTGTTATGTTCATTTTTAAAAGTAAGAAAAACCATTATTGAGATACAACATTTATCAGAAACCTGTTTGTCTCTGTCCACATTGATTTGTGTTATGTCTCAGAGAAAACGTGAGCGTAGTTGAGCCAATGGGCAGGAAATATGATGAGCACATTCTCAATGAGGAGGATACCAAGTTCTTCTCCCATGTGGTATTTGAAAAGGTTCCTCTTCTCTCCTTTCCATCTTTAAATGTGAGTACATTCATCATCTCTTTTATTTCTTCACATTTTCCACCCATGTATTTTTAATAAAGGCAGTGGTGCCAAGAACGAAAGCATTAATCTATTGGTAGCCTGATGTGGGACAATTAATTAAAGCTTTTAAGTGAGGATCAATTTCTCAAAACCTCACGCTCAAGGATGGGCTCTTTAATACACGGATGTTTCCAAAGTCTAGCTCTCCCTATTTAAAACACTCTTTTTTAAAGTCTAACTTTTGGTTAGAATTTGGCGCTATCACAATGGAGAATGTGACAAAAGATGATGTCATAAAACCTCCTCTGTGAAGGCCTCGCTTTTCCCGGTAAGTTGCAGAAACCTGCTAGTCAATGTAGTCTTTTAAAACTCAGAGGCAGGTAGTAGTGCTGTATAAAATTTGTAAGATGCCCTCACCTGATTATTTTCAACTATAGAATTCTTTCATTGTGCTTCTCTCTGATCCCGAATGGAATGCCTTTACTAGTTCTCACAGCCTTGCTTACCCCTCTGTGTGGTTAAACATGACCTGGGGTCTAGGAGCTACGTTCTGAATCAGCCAGACTGTAACAAAAGATGGGATCCATTCTAGGGGTGAGATGCCCAGGAGAGGATTTAGATTCACTCATGAATTTCCTCCTCCAGCATAAAGGCGGTGCCATAGGCTGGAGGAAGTTCTAGCCAGTAGGGTTTTATAGACTGTAACCAGCCTGGGAAGAGAGCACCTTTTTCATGAAAGTTCCAGCCTGGATCACTTTTATGTGATTCCCTATCAGATATTTAAAGACAAGTTTCTACACTTTAAATTCTGAGTACATATTCGCTTCAAGGGGAGGTCAGCCTTTTTGTTCGCTCATGGGTGAGGTCTTGATTGTATTTGCCTTTCCAGCGGGAGTGGTCTAAGTCCAGAGTGGTCACCACCCTGAGATTGCTGCTTTCATGAGAGAATTTAGCCAACTCCCTGGAATGGTGGGAGATCTTACACTTAGTAAACTTACCTCTAAAATCTGCTTGTAAAAATAACTACAGAAAATTGGAGATATTGTGAGTTTAGTTTAGTTCCAGATCACTAAAAAAAAGCAAACACAATAAAGAGAATCACACAAAACGTTTGGTTTCCCAGTGTACATAAAGGTATCTTTACACCATATAATAATCTATTATGTGTGCAACAGCATTAGGTCTGAAAAAGTGTATAAAAATAAAAATATTGATAAAAATGTGGGTGGCTCCTATGGCTCAAAGGAGTAGGGCGCCAGCCCCATATGCCAGAGGTGGCGGGTTCAAACCCAGCCCCTGCCAAAAACTGCAAAAAAAAAAAAATTGATAAAAATGCTAATGATCATCTGAGCCTTCAGCAAGTCAAACTTTTATGACTGGATAAGAAAAATGTAATAATATTTTTTAAATTTCTGAGCCATGGACAGAGGCTCGATGCTTTAAAATGTTATTTGGATAATGCTTAGGAAAGTTATATTGTACATTTCTTTTTTAAATAGTGCTTTTATTCTCTCCCTTTCTGCTCACATAGAATATCTCTGTGAATACAATCAATTCACTTACCCTCAGTCAGCTTTTAAATAGAGGTCATTTGCATAATACTGACGTGTGGTTACATTATTTTTTCTTTATTGCACATATTGAATTTCCGTTCCGTGCAATTTGCCTTCCTTCTCTCCTGTAATTCCCAAAGAGGGTGAGTCTTAGTATTTTAGATTTAGAAAATCTTGTCGGAGTAGTGTCCAAAGAGTTGAGGTTTGGTGTAGAAGAGAACAGAGAGGAAAGAGAGGCTGGATCTTTTCTTTATGTTGTAGAAAATAGCGTCCTAGTGACGGGATGGTACCTCCCTGGCACATTTATCCATCCTTTTCGTAAAGGCCCTCTTCGAGAATCCTTTATTACCTTGGGTGGATCTATCAGAGACTCACCTTTTCTTCACATTCAGATAAGAGAATATTAAAACTGAAAATGCTGGCCCAAACATAGCTCAGTTATCATTTATTCAAGGAATATTTCTCAAACTTTCAGACTGGGCCCACCCAGGGCACTATGACCCCGGAAGCACTATGCTTCTGACCTAGACACTGTACTTCTCTGAGATGGTCTAATCTGCGTGTTGTCTTTGTGTCTCTGTACTCACAGTCCCTCGGACCACGTGGTCGTTAGGCACTGCACAGCTCCAGGGTAAGCATTCATATTGGTGGCCACCTTAGATTTGTGTATTTCCCACAATACTTTTCAGGTACCGGGCATAAAACATCTTGAGGAAGGAGTGGCTTGTGTTTCTTAGAATGATGGCATTAGGGGTGGGATGGGATTTATCTTTTTCATTACTTTGTCCTTAGAGCTTGACAATGTACCGTGAAATTGGAACAAAATGTTTGTAGGGTAAATAGATGAGTGAACATCTTATATGCTTTCAATAAGTGTTCTTCAAATTACCCAGTTTTTTCAGCATTCTAACTCTGTTCTCCTTCCAAATACTTCTTTCTTCAAGTGGCTTTATAAGTGTAGCCTCATTCATAGTTTTTTGTATTTCTGAACATGGCTAAACAAGAGTCAGGTTGTTTCAAGCTTTGCTTCTTTTATTTACCATATTAATTTTTCACATTCCCAGACCAGCCACCATTACAACAAAGGCCACACATAGAACTGGCTTCTGGCATTGTTAGAACTGATAAGTTAAGCCTCGAGTTTCCCTCTTTAAAATGCTGGTTTGTTAGAACATCAATTAAGATCCCCTTAGACCTATTAAAGCCACTGCTGCTTTAATTAGTTTCAGTCAACAGGATTGATTAGGAGTCAACAAGAGATCCTTTGGTGAAGTGAACTCACGGGCAGTACATTTAAGGACCTTTCTAAGTTGTGTTATGAATTTGAATATAAACTCATTTGTTTGAAAACTGTGTCATCTCTCATTGTATATCTGTAAATTGTGGAATTTAATAAAAACAATATGTATTTAAAAACTACATACTAAATATTAAATAGGTGTGTATAAAAGATTCATAGAAAATCAACTTTCCCCATTAAAAATTATTTTTAATAGCAAATAAAAAGAATATGGCATACGCTATAGGAATAACTATGCTATTTCTTGCTACTAGAAAATTATTTTTCATTTCAATTTTAATTAAAAAGAAATACATGGTTATCATGACAAATGAAACAGTAGGAAATGTATAAAGAATTAAATAACCTTCTTCCTCTTGGCCTTCTTGAGATAATCTAGTGTGTACCCCATACCATTGTTCCTTCTCATTCAAACTTAAATTTAGATACAGGATTGTTTATAAAAATAAATTCCTACAGTATATGTTTTTCTGCTGCCTGTGTTTTTCATTTATCTGTGTATAATAGCACTCTCGACTGGGGAAATATCCAGCCTGTTCTTTTTCATGCCTGCATTACATTCCATAGAATGAACGTGCCATAACTTATGTAACTATCTTCTTTTTTTTTTTTATTAAGTCATTTGTACATAGATCATAAAACATTTATGCCATTATGGGATTCAATGTGTTGATTATTCGTACAAATTGGAGTGCTTACATCCTACTAAACAACATAGCCTTCACCTCAATTACCCAATTACAGGATTAAGACATTTGTGTTCTACACCTGATAGATCCAACTTGTACTTGTGATATGCTCCATAGGTGTGGTCCCCCTACCTACCCTCATCGACCGATGAATGGATTAATAAATTGTGGTATATGTATACCATGGAATACTTTTTTTTGTTTATTAAATCATAGCTGTGTACATTAATGCAGTTATGGGGTACAATGTGCTGGTTTTATATACCATTTGAAATATTTTCATCAAACTGGTTAACATAGCCTTCCTGGCATTTTCTTAGTTATTGTGTTAAGACATTTATATTCTACATTTAGTAAGTACATTCACATGTACCCTTGTAAGATGCACTATAGGTGTAGTCCCACCAATTAACCTCCCTTTTCCCATATTTTTGGGCTATAATTGGGTTATAGCTTTCATATGATAGCTATAAGTTAGTTTCATAGAAGGGCTGAGAATCTCAAGAATGGAAGAAAAAGTATCCAATGTAACTATCTTCTTACTAGGGAATATTCAGATTGTTTGCTATGAGAAACAATGATGTAAAAAATATCCTTTATATACAGATAATTTTTCCCATTAGAAAGCTCTAAGGTGAAATGTCTGAGTAAAAAAAAGAAAATGTACATTTAAAAAATGTTCAATATTCTGGAGAAATAATTTCTATAAAAGCTATAATTGTAGGCAGTTTTCAGACTAATCCTTTTCTCAAATTCCTCAGGTAAGCCTAAATTCATAAAGAGACCATCAGTTTTTATTGTTTTCCAAAATATCACAAAATATACACCTGACCCCTGTGGTAATGTTTTCTACAAATACTATATTTGTTTTTGTGAGAAACTGAGTTATCTAGAAATTAAGAAATAACTTTAAATCTTAAGGTACATAATTTTGCCTCAAAACATGTAAAAAAAAATAAGGTTTGGGTTCATAAAATTCAGCAAACTAATTATGAAATAGTAAGTGCTGCCACCCCCCATCCCAAAACATTACTACGCATCGCAGCCACATTCATTATCAGCAGGTAGGAGGCAGGAAGTCATCGGGCATCTCTATGATTGTTAATTTCTCTGGAAGTGAACTCTTCCCCCCTCACTCGGGTGGGTCTCCTCCCTGACAGCAATCAGCATTCACTTCTCACTGCACACTGGTGGACGGCACAGTCAGTAAGTGAATTACATGGGTGTTTCTGACAGTACAGTGCATTCGCCTCTGTAGTATGCAAATTATATGGACAGTAAGAAGAAACTCTCTTTAAAAAAATTTTTTTTTCTTTTTTTTTTATTAAATCATAGCAGTGTACATTAATACTACCATGGGGTACAGTGTACTGTTTCTGTATACAATTTGAAATACTTTCATCCAACTGGTTAACATAGCCTTCATGTCTTTTTCTTAGTTATTGTGTTAAGACATTTATATTC
>CAUYQV010083977.1:0-22192 GCA_963574575.1 Galagoides demidoff
ACCTGTGGTCCCAGCTACTTGGGAGGCAGAGGCAGGAGACTCGCTTGAGCCCAGGAGTTGGAGGTTGCTATGAGCTGTGATGCCATGGCACTCTATCCAGGGGGACAGCTTGAGGCTCCGTCTCAATAAAAAAAAAAAAAAAAAAAGAATAGTCTATATGCTCTGTTATAAAATAAGAGTGTAGGTCTGGGCTGAAATTATTTTGACAAGAGTTGAGGTGACCATATTAAGTTCACATGTTCAGTTTCCATGCAACCTCTGTTAAAGAATTGTTATGGAAGACATTATATTAACCCATAGCGGAGTCTGATTTGGGTCCTCCCAGTTCCACTAACCAATTCTGTAGTGTTCATTTTAACTTATTAAACTAGATGAGCTATAGATTCTCTTGTACTTCTGTCTAGAATGAGCTATTCATTCATTCCAACAAAAATCCAATTATTCAAAACTGTTAAGCAGCACTTTCAAACCACTAGCTCATACACTCATTTTGACTAATGATTTGTACTCTTTCCCCCATTGGAAACCATCATTACTTACTGAAACCTGTCTTAAAGTAGTAACTGCCCCTGTCACTGTCTTCTTAAATATGAGTTACCTATATTCCCAAATTCTTCTATGTTCTTTTGCATTATTTTCTATTTGGTCATTTAAATACCCTACCTATTTTTCTCAAAAAATGGAATATGTGTTCTCTTTCCAACTCATAATTAAGATTCTCAATGAACTGAATTAATCTGACAATGAAAATGACACATTCACTGAAAATATCTCCCTGATAAACTCTAGGACATGATCATGATTTAGAAAGAGAAATATTTTATTATAATAGGAATCAATATTCCAAAGATGTTTAATAAATGGCTTTGATTTAGAAATACAAATACCACTATTTCACATATGGCATAAAAATTGGATGAAGGCATTTTAAAATAACAATATATTCACCAAATGAATTATGAAGTAATTTGTGGTCTATTAAAGCTTGCCTCTGAAGCTAAATTTTTATCAGAAGAGTGATAAGAGAGGCAAACAGTCCTAAATTGAGGCTGACAGAATAAAAACTCTAAAATAATAAAATTTAATATTTATGGAGAATTTATTATGTCCTAGACTGTTCTAATAATGTTACATATACTAACTAATTTAATCCTTGCTAGGAGCCTAGAAAGTACACAGTAGTATTATTTTCAGTTATTAGAGATAAGGAAACAACCCCAACATTCTTAGAAGTTCAATCAATAAGCATATTTAAAGATTATGAAAAAGCATGAGGCACATGTGTGTTCTATATGAATATACACGTATATAATACAAACACATCAATGAAACTGCACTCTGTGTGTGTACATATACACATGTGGGTCAATGCACAAATAGATTTGGCTAGGGAAAGATCACACATATGGTCCCAATTTAAAGATTGGAATTTAAAGATTTTTCAATCAGTGCACTTGATAACCACATCTTTCAAGTCAGTAAATACAGAAAAATAATTCCAGTGTCAGTTTTCCATTGGCAAGTATATTAGAAGATTAAATTGTTGACACATGCGAACTGATTTTCACAGCTCCAAGTGAGTGATAGCTTTAGACACAAGTCACGTTAACAGTTTTGTTGTGACTCCTGTCATACAAAAACTCATACACATCATGCAGAAATCACCAGTTGAAATATGTTATACTTGCCACTGCCAAGATGACTTGCTACCATAATTCAGTTTACTCTACTGTTGGAATTGCAGCCCTGGGTGGGTGGGGGAAGTCCTTTTCCTGGCCAAGAACGGAAAAGCAAGTATCCAATGTACTCAATACTAATATGAAACCAGCATACAAACGAATACACACCCACAGAAGAGAAAAACACAATTAAACTCAAGTGGGGGAGAGGGGAACAAGAGGAAGGATTGGTGTTCTCTGACCTAACAGGCACAATGTAATGGGTACAACTACAACTTGGGAATTTAATTCACAAATGCAAATAATGTAACCTAATCATCTGGGCCCTCATATTAATCTGAAATTAAAGAAAATAAAATAAAAAGTAAAAAAATTGATTGCAAAATGAAAACTTCCCATCACTTGGAATGCATCTTATCCCACCCAGTTCCAAATGTTAAGCAGAAAACACCTAGCCACAAATGGTAACCATCAGAATATAGCTTTTGGTGGTTCTCTAGACAGGAAAGATGTTTTAAAGTGAACAGTATTAGCTTAAGGGAAAGACAAAACTGAAACTGATGCCCATGTGAATAATTACCACTTTCCCCCTTGAATCCTAGAGGCAGTTTTTATAGATATGGCATTCATCTGTCCTTCTTGCTGTTATGCAGTCTTGTCAGACAGATCACTCTATGCTTTCACTTAATGGAAACTCACTGTTGGCAGAACTGTGGGCCTGGTGCTCGCCAATAATACCACACCCAAGAGGGTCTTAAAAGCAGGAAAGAAACGTTGGTTATGAGATTACATTAACTTTTGAGGCCTAACCTTCCATAACTAATTAGCGTGCATCTATGTATATGCATCTGTATCTGTTCACATTGTCATCAAGAACCATTCTCTAGTTGGGCAAACTTGTGTCATCCCTATTTATGTAACACAAGTCACCTGTGTTGTTTTGCACAATCCTGCACCAAATAAGTATCACTATAGATCATTTGTTCATGGTCCAATCTGGTTACCTTGCAAGTTTTCTTTGCATTCTTACCTTGGGCATTGCTACATATTGCTTCCTTACTGTGATATCCCACAACTAGACCACCTACTCTCTGCATTATAAGAAGTTCTTAAGGTTTTCTCCATCCTCTCTCCTACTACCTTGGGTCCTGCCCACCATCATCTTTCACCTGGATTACAGCATCTGCTTCTGACTACAGTCTCTTCATCCACTCCCCTCCTCTATGATTCTTAAGACACACTAGCAGTCGGAAATACCTTTTCTAAACTCACTTCTCTTATCACTCCTACAGTTCTATCCCTTTGTGTCCCTTGTACTACTTCCATAACCCATATCCTTAAGGTAGGAGCTGCAGAGCCCTTGTGATCTAGCCTCTGCCAGCATTATTCCATGACACACACTCTCACTCTCTTCACATTTAATTGGCTTCTTATAGTTATTCCTCAAAATCAGCATATTCTATTCTCTCCAGCCTTGTGGCCAACACACATACTGGACATTCTTATCTACTACTTATCACTTAGGAAGCACCTATTCATTCTTCGTATTTCTTCCCAAAGGACATTTTCACAGGAAAGCCTTCCAACCCTTTCCTAGGTTTATTCACCCTGTTATAGACCTCCACAAAACTTACCACACTTGAGAGGATTTACCAACTGTCTTTCTCACAATGAGGGTTTCAACACAAACAATAGGAACCCATGCTCGGAGAGCTGCCTGCCTAGATTAGAACCCTGGCTCTGCTATTTATTTAAAATCTGTGAGACCTTGGGCAAGATACCTAGCCTCTTTGTGCCTTGGTTTTATTACCTATAAATAGTATCTGTTCCATAAGTTTGTTGTGAGAATTAAAGTGGATGGAAAGTGTTTAGAATAGAGCCTTGCATACAGTAAGCACTCAAGGAATATTAGCAGGTGGTATTACTGTTGTTTATGTCAAGTGGAATATTCACCTTGCTCATCATCATAAATACAATGCCTAATACACAAATACTGTGTGATTCCAATTCCTTTTCAGCATATCTCATTCAGTATGGTTATAATGAGATATAGAGATTAGTTATTTCTATGAAGCTATAAGAAATGACAATCATCAATTAATGTTTACTAAATCCCCACCCCCTGCCCTATGCAGATGAGCGAGATGCATCTAGAGAAGACAAAGCATCATACAACTAAGTGGAGCCATGATTACACAAGTCTTTGCTGTCTCTCCATGAAGTGAAAGAGTTAATAGGAGTATAATTTTAAATTATATAAACCTCATCTAATATTCATCAACTTACGGGTGTTCCTTAATCATCCCTTAGCTTCAGCAGGGAAGACAGTAGATCAAAGAGCTCACTTCACACAGATAGTGTTTCATGAAAGCAAAAGGTATCAAGTTTATCTCCTACCAGGATGTAAGTGGTCTGAAACTGCCCCAACTGCCACAACAAGACTAGGGAGACACCGGCAAAGATGGGAGGGGATATGAGCACAGAAGACCTGCCTAATTAGGAAGGGTTTCTGAACATCTGGTATTATGTAGATTTTTTTGGAAATAACAATAATTGAAGGCTAAAGAGAGTTTGACACTTAAGGGGCCGCCTTTTAAAATATTTCTGTAAAGCAAATATTCCTCTCCTTCAAAATGAGTGGGAGAAAAGATGATTGCATTTTATTTTTATAGTACACCAGATTCATTGTTCATATGTTGAGGCTTCTACAAATTAAGCGTAAAGAATTAGTTGGTGTCACTTGCATTTATAGATAAAAATGTGGATACAGATAATGAAGATAATATAATGTGATAGGTATACAAATGTGTTTAAAAGTTTTGTTAGCTATGCAAATACATCACTATGAAATCTAAATCTTTACAAATTGGATTTACTTAAATCAGATATACTTATAGCATTGTGACATTCCACTTTACACCATGATCAGAAGTTCCCAAGAGGCTTTTGTTCATCTGTCAGCAATCCCTGACATTTCTTAATGCAATACATCTTCCCAAGTCACCATTCCTCATCTTTACCATTAAAAGCACAGCTGGCTTGCCTCAGCAGTCCTTTTTGGTAGGTCTTTGTAACTCTTCCTTCCAACCGACCCATGCAAATCAGTTGATCTCCATTCCTTAACCTAAACTCCTTTCCATGGCATCCAAGTCCTACACAGTTTGCTTCTACCCCATCTAGCTACTATTCCACCTTTATACTTCCTCCCCTCTAAAAGGGCCCTCTATTTTCCACACTCCCTGTTCTTTTTTTTGAGACATAGTCTCAAGATGTCGCCCTCGGTAGAGTGCTGTGATGTCACAGCTCACAGCAAGCTCCAACTTCTGGGCTTAAGCGATGCTCTTGCCTCAGCCTCTCAATTAGTGGGGACTACAGATGCCCGCCACAATACCTGGCTATTTTTTGGTTGTAGTTGTCTTTGTTGTTTGGCAGGCCCGGGCTGAATTCAAACCTGCCAGCTCGGACATATGTGCGGTGTCCTTAGCCACTGACTACAGGCACTGGGCCTACACACTCCCTATTCAGTGTACTTCCCTGGATTAACTTGTACTGCTTCTCTCTCTGTAATATCACCTCTTTCTATAATAGGAGTTGGCTATCCAGTTATTCCCAGCTTTATTCACATTTAGTTTTCGATATGTCACTGGATTATTTCAGGGCAATCATATTTTGAGATTTATATTTCACAATGATAAAATCAAGCATCAAATGTGTAACTCACTAACTCATACTCTTTGGCAGAAGTACAAAGGGACAATGGTACAGTGGAACCTCCATTCTTGACCACCTCCTTAAGCTGACCTAATTTTCATAGCCTGGACAAGCAAGACATGTACATAACAGTACAGTAGGCTTAATTCCTTTATGTCACCCTCTCCGTATGTTGACTAGTTTTAGTCCCTTGGGTGGTTACCCTACAAAGGTTCTACTTTATTTTAAAAATCGTATTTTCCTCCTGCAAATTAAAGCAGAAATAAAATAAGTAGCGATCCATATGGTATAAACAACTGAAGGAAACATCTTGCAATATGGTAAGGAGAAAGCATTGAATGTGGATTTTTATAGAAAAGCAAGACAAGCAGAAAGAGCAGTGGGAAGAGGCATGTGGGAAGCTGGGTGCCTAAGAAGAATGCCAGGGAAGAACAATGGGTTGTAGGTGATGACACTAAAATGTCTTTAATGATTAGACTAATTAGGTCCTGCATTCCAGAACTAGGTCCTGCATTCCAGAACTTGGTCCTGTAAGTAATGGACAGTCTTAACCAAATCAAGGAAGGGTTTTAAGAAGATTATTTCTTAAGTGGTGAAAAATATATTGAGCATGAGAATCCTAAAAGCACAGAATTCTTCAAAGAAGTTTCTGAAGTATTTGAGATGTTTGGCATGAACATCCCACCCCAGAACATCTCATCATGCTCTCTTCTAACACATTATGGTACCAGAATTCCTGTGATGCACACTGTTTCTCCTTATCACATCACAAACTGAAAACAGGAGCAAATGACAAAGAAAAAGGTCCAAGGCTGGGAGATGGGAGCTTCTCCATGACACAAGGAAAGAACAGGGAACTACAGGTAAAGGAGGAACCTATAGCATTTCACAAACTGAAATGATGTAAAGATATTTCCCATTGGAAACAATGTTACCAGATGAAATAATAATAAAAAGAAGCCTTAGACTATATCCAGAGACATGAAAAGTGATGACTGACCTGTGCCCTCTTCTCGATGTTAAAGAAGCACACAGGCTGGGTCACCCAAAGATAAACTTCTTGAATCTTTCCATCCTCCCTCAAGAGTTTCTTCAAGATTTGAGATTAAATGAACTATTATATAGTTTAAAGTATCTATATTCAATATGTACGCTCTTTTCCTTTCCATCCAGGCAGACTCTGCCATGTCTTCTTGCAAACACCACTTCTAAGATAAATTTAGAAAGCATCTAAGTCATACCATTCCACAGATCAGCACAAGGAGGACAAGGAAATCTTTGCCTTCCAATTGCATGAAAAAGCCTGGGTAAGCTTTTCACAAGATGGCGCCAAAAGCAAAGAAGGAAGCTCCTGCCACTCCCCAAACTGAAGCCAAAGCAAAGACATTGAAAGCCAAGAAGGCAGTGCTAAAAGGCATCCACAGCCACAAAAAAAAAAAAAAAAAAAATCCGTAAATTACCCACCTTCCAGGGGCCAAAGACTCTGAGGCTCCGAAGGCAGCCCAAATATCCTCCGAAGAGCAACCCCAGGAGAAACAAGCTTGACCACTATGCCATCATTAAGTTCCCCCTGACCACTGAGTCTGCCATGAAGAAGATAGAGAACAACACACTTGTGTTCATTGTGGATGTCAAAGCCAATAAGCACCAGATTAAACAGGCTGTGAAGAAGCTTTATGACACTGATGTGGCCACGATCAACACCTTGATCAGGACTGATGGCGAGAAGAAGGCATATGGTCGACTGGCTCCTGATTATGATGCTTTGGATGTTGCCAACAAAATCGGGATCATCTAAACCAAGTCCAGCTGGCTAATTCTAAATATATAACTTTTCACCGTTTAAAAAAAAAAAAAAAAAAAAGCCTGGGTGAAGAAGGCTTCATCTAGGACCAAACCTCTCCCCCATCTAGATCTACTTTCTAATCTCTATTTCTAACAGCCTCATCTGTGTCCACAGTGGCATAATGAGCTGCTTTAAATTTCCCTCCCCAGTTTTGAGGCAGTCCAAGATGAGAAATAACATCTGGATGACTATCCAGGGTCAGGAACAACTTGGAAGGAGGCTGGCCTTTTAGAGCCTCCTTATACTCCCTTGTGCCTTCTCACATGTAAGTCATCTGTAAGCTCCACACCCAGCTCCTATGAGCCTCACAATTCTGCTCAAATCTAATAGTTATTTCTGATGGGGGGGGGAAGAGGAGAGAAGAGGCAAGGAAAAGAGAAAAAGGACAAGAGAAGAAGTATTATTGATCAACAATTCTCAAGCTTACTAAAATAACCTTAATTCACAATTTTAAATGGAACTCTGACTCACATTTTAGATTCTCTTATTAGTGTGTTTACCACTGATGCCCACTCAAATGATTTTTAATTCACTGTTGGATACAATTATTTTTAAATGTCCCCCTCCAGGGGAAAAAAAAAAAAAAGCAGCCAAGAAATACTTGTGGGTCCCAAAGGATAGATGTTACAGTGCACGTCAAGATGGGCCAGAGCTCTGCAGAAAGGAACTGAAGGAGAAGAGACCTGGAGCGTTGGAAGAAAAACTTTGCTTTTTACAAAATTTATGCTGTTGGCTGAATGTGGGAAAAATATAATAACTACTTCATCTACTGGGATATAAAAAAAAATCTAGGTGAAGCTCTTTCCAGGAAGGCTCAATCCTACTAGAAGACCAGAATTTCTAAGCTGTGTTCTATGGAATTTGTTCCCAAATGGTGAATATACAGAATTTATCCTTATATTGTTTCCTGCTGCACAAATTCAGCTTTTGGTAAATGGATTTCTAAACTCAAGAGCTAAATATACTAAATGTCTTTCAAGCAGAAAACGACTGCTCTATAATGTTAATCCTATCCTGCATCGATACTGCCATGGGATATCAAAATGGATTAGAAGGTCTCATTGTTCTAATGGCTAAACCAGACTAAAATTTATAACACTCAAATTATCCTGGAAACCTATATGCCCAGCATGATTTATTCTGAATACTGAATATAAAACTTCACACTGTTTACTCATTAATGCCCACATATTCCATGGGTATTTAATATTCAATCTGCCCCAAACTGAAATCATCATACATCCCTCAAACCTGCACTGCCTTCCCTATTTCCTTTGTAGATACTCTCTGGGAATATTAGCTGAAAACCTCAAGCTCAGACTCTCTTTTTTTACTCTCTTATTTTTCCTTCCACTCTCATAATATGAATTCCATCTTGTTAATAATTAAGTCCTATCTTTAAGATTCCTAAATATTTCCCATAACTACTCTGTTTACCTGAAGTAAGGACCATATCCAAAACCTCTCCACATCTCCCTCACAACTTGATAGGCTAGCACTCCCCCAACTTTCACTATGTTTACCACACCTCTCATTCTCTAGATTGCTGAGTAATTCTTTAAAAAAAATTCAAAGAGGCTGCATTTCTGTTTTAAAATTCTACAGTGATTCCCCATTGCCAGCAGATATCAAAACCAAGCACCAACCTAGGTTCACCAAATTCATTTCAAGCCACTTCTCTTCTTTCACCTGGGACCCAGCCAACACATACATCACATCTGCTAAGTAGTATGTAACATTCACAGCCCACATGAGAGGACGTGCTCCTTGACACACATACCCAGGAGCCCCTCCTTCCTCTTTGTTCCCATCGTCTTTTATACACATAGCTATTAAGGTTCTAACTATGTGAATATTTGCCTATCTTTCAGAGATAGTGAGCTTGTAAGGCACAGGAACTCTCCTTGAGGATCTTTTACTGGGTGCTCAATAAAAATCTGCTGTTTCAGAAGAGAAGTTGAGGGCTCAGATTTATCTGAACAAACAAAACTACAACTTCTCCTTCAGAAATAGTAAAAACTCAAATGGTATGCACATAATGGCAGAGGATAACAGCCCCAAAGGCTGTTACCTTTCTACAGGTATACAAGTACATCAGCTTGAGGCACTGGCAAGCACAGCTGGGCAAAAGCCAGCTCCCACAGAGTGGCTGCATTTGTCTTGCTAAGGGGTGGCAATGACAGCATCTGTCAAGATGAAATTGAACAGAGGAGTTCAGAACCAAACAGAGCTGTAACATGATGCACCAGCATTTGGTTGGAGTGCAAACAAGGTATGCTTTCTTCCTCTAGTACACAGCAGGCACCATGCCAAAGACTCACAGTGTTTGCCATTTTTGCAAGTCTAATAGGGTCTACTGAGGGGAGGGGTAAGAGATCAGCAGTTCATAATGACTCTCATTATGTCTGGTGCATTTCAAGCCAAGATTAGACACTAGACAATCCTCCGTCCAATGTCAAGGGCTTTCAACTGCCCCTTCATCAGGATAATTCCACTTCAAACTAATTTAGGTTTCTTATAACCCAGGCTACCAAAACTGATACACTTCACTGTTTCAGCCTAGAAAAAGAGGTCAATATCTGCTCCAAATAGAAATACAGTCCTTGGGCACAGAGTCTGGGAATACTACACACAAGCTGTAACAGAAACATGCTACTGTGATATCTTATACGTCCTATTAAGCTCTAAATCAAGCTATATTGCAGAAAATCCTCTGGAAAAAACATCCTGGCCCTCACTGTCACCTACTCTTCTGTAGAGTAAAATCCTTTCAAGATAGAGCCAAAGAAACAATTCTGGGAGACATTTAGAAAAGAGTTTGAGCTTGCTAATTCCCATTAAAATCAACGAGGTTACATGAGTTTCATTCTAGGGTAAAAACTATATTCTTGCAGATAACTGTTTTTCTTTTTAAGTCTAAATAGCAAAAATAAATCTCTTTAGACTTTTACAGCTAAATTATAGGACAATACAAACCAGTGCAGAGTTTTATTACTAAGAATTATTCACTCTACTTTCAAGCAATAATTTCTAAAGCGGGAAAGGAATAAATGTTTCACGAAAACAAAGATGAGGGTGGTGCCTGTGGCTCAGTGAGTAGGGTGCCGGCCCCATATACCAAGGGTGGTGGGTTCAAACCCGGCCCCGGCCAAACTGCAATAAAAAAAATAGCCGGGAGTTGTGGTGGATGCATGTAGTCCCAGCTACTTAGGAGGCTGAGGCACGAGAATCTCCTAAACCCAAGAACTGGGAGTTGCTGTGAACTGTGATGCCATGGCACTCTACCGACGGTGACAAAGTGAGACTCTGTCTCTTAAAACATAAGAAGAAAGAAAGTAAACAAAGATGAAATTTTATAATCAAATACAGAAGTTGGGAAAGGGAAGTGATGAGTGAATAATAAAACTACCTATTATATGTTCCTACTCTTTTAACTCTAAGAATTTATACATGTATTACTTACTTCAAACAGACCTAACATGACTGTGACTTCCAAGAAAGTTAATACATGTTATCTGGATTTATAGAGACTGTACATTAACAATTCATAGGATTATATAAAAAAAAAAAAACAAACAAGCCAAATGATGCTGACCTGCTATATAAGAAAGACCATGTTTTAAGGGTCTCAAACTTAATTTATTTTATATACATTCTAAACACCTATTAAATGGAAGTCATATATCTAGATATAGATATGTTCTTACCCCCTTAAAGCAGATATGATTTAATGTGGTGTTATTTGGCATGGAAATGGTTTCACAAGATAAACATCTGTGTACATACATAAACTATTACTAATGCAAACAGTACTCTGGGGTAGGCCTAATGACTCCCACCTATAATCCCAGAACTCTGGGAGGCCAGGCCACGAGGATCATCAGGCTAGGAATTTGAGACCAACCTGGGAAATACAGCAAGACCCTATCTCTACCGAAAAAAAAAAAATTAATTAAAACAAAAAATTAGCAGGGAGTGATAACATGTAGCTACTAGCTACCTGGAAGGCTGAGACTGGAAGACTGCCTGAGCCTGGGTGTCAGAGGCCACAGTGAACCTAATCATGCCACTGTACTCCAGCCTGGGAGACAGAATGAGATTTTGACTCTTAAAAAACAAACAGTACTTTAATTAATACTCTAAAGAAGCATTAATGTATGAAATGTTTTAAAAATAAACTTTTATTGAAGTATAACATGTAGATGAAAAAACACACACAGAAATGCAATGTTTAATACAGTGAACCAACCTGTGTAACCAACACCTAGATCACCAAACAGAACACAGCAATACCCCTAAAGCCACCCAGGAATATTATATGTGATTTTACTTAGGGCAAAATGTATCCAGAAATTCTGCTCATATTTATCCCAGAGTCATTACAGGTCAACTTGGTTGACTACTCCTTATAAAGCTTGAATTATGGAACCCAGGGCTCATTTTGTTATAACAGCAGCTTTAGATTTCTAGGGAGAACCAAATACTAAGGGTATCTTAAACATGAGTAAATTGAAGCTATTATTATCTACTCAT
This sequence comes from Galagoides demidoff, assembly GCA_963574575.1. NCBI lineage: Eukaryota > Metazoa > Chordata > Mammalia > Primates > Galagidae > Galagoides > Galagoides demidoff. Next base: position 11,770 of record CAUYQV010083977.1, read on the forward strand.
AAATGTAGATTATAATTTAATAATTATTGATTCTGACTCATTCCTTTTACTAAAGTAGAAGCTGAACTCCATGGATGTCAAGCCCCAGCCAAAGTCATGCTGAGTTCAACAGCCAAAACACCACTAGAGTCCAAATTCTATGAATCGTCAAAGTGAGCTATGTGTTAAGGTTCTAAGGTTTGTAATGTACAAAAATTTCCCTGGAGATTCTAAAATAGCTCTAGCCTTCTAATCTGCAATTGTCCAATATCTTAATGGAAGTTTACGTAAGTACTTTTAAGTATATTAACTTTCTACTGCCATTGTAAATTTTTTAATTGTGCTTATTAGCCCTTCTGCCTTTTCTCCCCAGTCTCCTCGCCACGTTCTCATCTCTTACAGCTTTCCTGAAACATGACTTCAGTCCTCAATAAGCCTTGGAAAAAAACGCATTCCTGAATTTGAAACTCATTCTATACTTGTTTACCAGCAAGAACATTCTACTCCAAGAAAGAAGGCTGACAGCTGAAATTTTCAGCAACAAAAGACAACAAAGCACTTTTCCATTTGAAGCTGCAGAGGGAGCCAGAACCATACAAAGCGAGCAAGTTATAACTCTAAAACAAGATGAATCCAAGAATAGTAAAAAATACACACACACATATCACATGTAGCACACAGGGCTCACATACGCCCATTCAGACCTCAAACCTGGGAAGATTCTGAACAAAAAAAATATTTTATGTGTTTAGAGAGAAACTACATGATTTATTTTATGAGGAAAAGATGAGCAATACAAGAAAAAAAAAAAGCAATTGTGTTCTATTAAATGAAAAGAGAATGAATTAAAAAGAAAGTCACTAATTCCAAGATTTCCCAGCCAAGGTATATAGTTAATGCTCTCAAATTAGCAGGCTGCCTGACCAGAGAGGTAGTCTTTTATCTTCAAGAGCTCTTTATATAATATTTCTGGAATACAAGTATTAACAGAAGCTGACCACTATGATCTTTTAGCTCAAAAACATAGTACTGGATCGGGGGAAGATGGCAAGGAGCAGCAGGTCGAGACAGAAAGGTGACAAATGCCTTGAAAAGTAGACTAAGACAAAAAACAGGAGGGAGATACGGCTAATTGATCCCAACCAAGTCAGTAATGTTGTGACAGGGGTACAAGGGGAGATCCAATAAGCCTTGCACCTCTAAAACTGCACCTGATTAGAGCTAAATAGCACAATGAATATGGCAGAAGGAAAAAGAGAGACATTCTGATCAATGGCAAAACAACAGTTAACTAGTCATTCTAAGCAATAAAGAGCTCATTCTGTGATAGCTCTTTCACAATAAACCGAAGATATATAATAGTAAGCTACAGTGATAACGATGTGAGTTATACGGTAATGTAGAGATAGGTTAAGATTCTATAAAACATAAGAGATTCTAGGTAAAGCCTTAACAATGCACTAAGCCTAAAACTCTAGTTTACTCAGTTCGAATAATCAAACATTAATTGAGTGCCCCTCTGCCAGGTCCCATCTAGCAAGTCTGGTTTCAAATAACACACCAAGTGATAAGGGAAGAAAGTAAATACTAAAACACACACACACACACATTCATGGATGCAAATCTAAAACCTGGCAGAGACATTATGGCTCAGTCTGGAAAGCACAAACCTCCCTAAAGATGTTATTTTCCTCATACTTATTATTTTCAAATATATTTATCATGAAATAATTCTGCTCTATCTACATATAAGACATGCACAGTTTATACTTAATTAAAACATATTAAGAAAAATTCCCTTAGGGGAGGAGTGAGGGGGTGTCTGGCATACCTCTTGGGGACAGGACACAAATATAAGAGGGACTTTATCTAACAAATGCTATCAATGTAACCTAATTCTTTGTACCCCCAAAGAATCCCAGACAATAAAAAAGAGAGAGAGAGGGCTCGGTGCCTGTGGCTCAAGCGGCTAAGGCACCAACCACATACACTTAAGGTGGCCGGTTCGAATCCTGCCTGGACCCGCCAAACAACAATGATGGCTGCAACCAAAAAATAGCCAGGCATTGTGGCGGGCGCCTGTGGTCCCAGCTACTTGGGAGGCTGAGGCAGGACACTCGCTTGAGCCCAGGAGTTGGAGGTTACTGTGAGCAGTGAAGCCATGGCACTCTACCCAGGGGGGTCAGCTTGAGGCTCTGTCTCAAAAAAAAAAGAGAGAGAGAGAGAGAAACATTCCCTGAGTACGTATCCTGACAGATGGTACAGTGCTAGGATGCCAGAATTTTAAATATTGAGACAATATTCCCTCCACGCCAATGATGTTTATTTTTAAATATAAGATAATGATGTTTCCCTAAAGATTTTTACTATTAAATATGAAATAGATGTCAAATATATTAGGAAGCAAGAACTAACAGCACTTAGAGAACAAGGCACTGGACCAGAAGAGAAGGCGGGAAAGTATAAATTATTATGGTCATGGGAGGGGAGGAGAGGGAAGGGTAGAGGAAAAGAGAAAGGAAAGGAAAGGCAACATCTATAAAAGAAATAGGAGATGACTACTTCTGATCAAGATAAAGACAAGACAGATGTACTTTCCTGCAAGAAACAACCAAAATACCCAGAAAAATATGTGAAACGATGGTTTTTAAGAGAACAGGTATAAGGCAATGAAGGGCAGTGATCACTGAGATGCAGGCAACAAATAAAGAGAGACCAACAATTGACCCAACTTATTGCCTAGAGGGTTTCCCAAGTGCAATGCATGGAGTTGAGTTGAAGGGACAGAGTTTAGTCTGAGTAAATCATGGCAGCTAAGCAGGGGTCCTCGAACTTTTTAAACAGGGGACCAGTTCACTGTCCCTCAGACGGCTGGAGGGCAGGAGTGCGGGCCCTGGGACAAGTCGGGTGCTAAGCAGGACAGGCAGTGGCGGCAAAAACACCCGGCTGGCCAGCTAAATGTATTAGGTGGGCTGCATGTGGCCCATGGGCTATAGTTTGAGGACACCTGCTTCAAAAGATAGAAGACTACAGAAAAGAAAATTACAGAAAGCTAAAGAAACACTTAAAAAAATTAGAAGAAACATTTCCCGGCATTCACACTGAACTGTAACCAGTGCCTGCTCCTACCAGAGAGAGTGGAAAACTCATGTGTCACAGAGGACTGAATACACTGAAAAGTCTTTCAAGACTACTAGAGAATAAATTAGCCCTAGTCTGAGCTCTTTTTCTGATTTCCCTTAACAAACTGTAATAACAAGACTCAAAATGATGAAACTGTTTATAAGTAACTAGACTGAATCCCAGAACAAAGCTCAAGAAGACTTGCAGAAATGCAAAAATATTTAACATCCAAAAAGGTAAAACTCACAGTATCAGACCATCCAAAGATCACCAAATAATACAATAAGGCAGAGAAAAACATGACCTATAATACATAGAATAATCAACAAATTGAAACAGACCCAGAACTTGCATAAGGGTTAATTACAATCAAGGACACTGAGGCTTGGTGCCCGTAGCATAGTGGTTACGGTGCCAGCCATAGGTACCAAGGCTGGTGGGTTCGAATCCAGCCAGGGCCAGCTAAGCAACAATGACAACTGCAACAGAAAAATAGCCAGGCACTGTGGCGGGTGCCTGTAGTCCCAGTTACTTGGAAGGCTGAGGCAAGAGAATCACATAAGCCCCAGACTTAGAGCTTGCTGTGAGCTGTGACCGCACAGCACCCTATCCAGGGCAACATAGTAAGACTCTGTCTCAAAAACAAAACAAAACAAACAAACAAAAAAAAAAGAAAACAAGCACACTGAAACAATTATTCTATACATTCAAACAGGTAAGCAAAGACATGGAAGTAGTTTTTCAAACAAAAATTCAAATTTTCAGAAATAATATTACAATGTCAGGGATGAAAAACACACTAGAAAGAAGTAACAGATTAGTTACAGAAGGAAAGATTGCTGAACTTCAGACACAGCAAGAGCAACTATCCAAAAAGAACACAATCAGAATAAAAGAAAAAAAAAGAGCATCAAACTATGGGAAGAATTCACATAACCTAGTACCTAGTTAACATAGGTGAGAGAGAAAAAAATTTCCCAAACTTGATAAAAATTATGAACCCACAGACAAAAGAAGCTCTACAAATCTACAGAGCCAAGAAGCATGAAGAAAACTACATGACAGTATAACATAACCAAATGCCCAGAAGCAGCAGCAACAAAAGAGAAAATTCTTAAAAACCAGTCAAAGAAAAGGTGTTACATTAAGAGGAACTAAGAATGACATTAAATTTCTCATGTCAAACACTGAGAGAAGACAATAAAGCAATACCTATAAAATAGTAAAAGAAAAAATGAACGTCCACCTAGAATCTTATTCCTAACAAAAACAAATTTTTGAAAACAAAGGCAAAATAAAGATGTTTCCAAGCATACAAAAGATGAAAGATTTCATCATGGTAAACTACTTCAGCAAGAAATGTCAAAGGAAGTCCTTCAGGAAAAAGGAAAACATTCAGATATAAACTGGATCTACACAAAGGAAGCAAAAGAACCTAAAATATTAACCACATAGGAAAAAAATACAAGATTTTTTTCTAATTATTTTTCACATAATTTAAAATATTTTTGATTTACTGTTTAGGCAGAAATAATAATATATCATGGCCTTTTAACAGCATAAAAGTTATAAATGAGGAAATATAAACAGAACAGTAATTGCAACATTTTCATATTATTAATGAAGTTATATATTACATGAAGATGGATATATTAAAAACACCTATAATTTTATCCCTAAAGCAACCAGGAAAAATAAAATAATACAGAATTGTAGCTAATAAGACACAAGAAATAAAATGAAATCTTAAAAAGTGCCTCATTAATCAAAAAGGTGGCAGGAAAGAGGGTAAGGAAACAAAAATGTGACAAACAAGTAACAAAATGATTGACTCAAACCTAATCATATCAATGGAAAACACATAGAAGGTAGACAAAATAAAGGGAGACACACACATACAAATATGCACAAAGTGGATTTCAAAGCAAAGATAAGGGATAATAATTTCATAATAATAAAAATCAATCAATCAAAACAATGTAACACTCCTAAATGTTTATGAACCCAATAAGAGAGCCTCAAAATAGTGACTCAACAATACAGAAAAACAGACAAAACCACAATTATAGCCAGAGATTTCAGTATGCCTCTCTTAATAGAACAAGCATGCAAAAATCCACAAGAATATAATAAAACTAAGAAACACTATAAACCAAATTGAAGTGGCTACCATTTATAGAACATTCCACCCAACTACAGAGGAAAATTTTCCTTAAGTGCATAACCATATTCTTGTAATAAATTTAAAAGGATTCAATTCTTATACAGAATATTTCAATTGTGTTTTTCTAATCACAATGGAGTTTATTAGAGATCAATATTGAAAAGAACTGTGGAAAATCCCCAAAATCTTTGGAAAGTAAATAACATATTTCTAAATAACTCATGAATCAAGAAGAAATCACCAATGAAATTAGAAAATACTTTGAAGAGAATTAAAATGAAAACACAACATATCAGAATTTATGATGTACTGCTACAGTAGTATGGGGGTAAATTTACAGCATTAAAATGCCTATTTTAGAAAAGAAGAAAGATATCAAATTAACATCCTCAGCTTCTACTTTAATAAACCAAAAAACCAGGGTGGTGCCTATGGCTCAGTGGGTAGGGTGCCAGCTCCTTGTACCAAGGGTGGTGGGTTCAAACCTAGCCCCAGCCAAACTGCAACAAAAAAAATAGCTGGGCTTTGCAGCGGGTGCCTGTAGTCCCAGCTACCTGAGAAGCTGAGGCAAGAGAATTGCCTAAGCCCAGGAGTTTGAGGTTGCTGTGAGCTGTGTGACGCCACAACACTGTACTGACTGAGGACGATAAAGTGACACTCCGTCGCTACAAAAATAAAATAAAATAAAAAATAAAAACACACAAAACCAACACATGGAAAGAGAAGAAAAAAGGAAATCAGTGCAATATAAATCAACAGAGGAAATCAATGAAATCAAAGCTGGTTCTTCAAGCTGGTCTGTGCAATTAATATATCCTCAGTCATAATGATATGACAGAGAAGGGGGAAAGGGGGAGAGGAGGAAAAGGGAGAGGGAAGGAAACACGGGGAGAGGAAAGGAGGCTATCAATAATGAATATAGAACAGCCAAGATAATAGGGGTAAATTATAAGAACAACTTCATGCAGATAAATTCAACAACTTACATAAAATGAACAAATTCCTTGGAAAGACATACTACTAAAGCTAACTCAAGAAGAAATAGATAACATGAATAGTCCAAAATCTAGTAAGGAAAGTGAATATTTTATGTAAAACCTTCCCACAAAAAGAAAACTCTAGGTCTGTATGAACTCACTGACAAATTCTACCTAAGAAGGAAATAATAACAATTCTATACAAACTTTTCTAAGGATTTGAAGAGGATATATTATTTCACTACCCATCCTACAAGGACAGCATTATCCTGAAACTAAAACTGTACAAACACATCACAAGAAAACTACAGACCTTAATCTGCCAATATATTTAAAAGGATTCAATAAATACAGAGGATGTTTTATTTGATTGAATGATTGTTTTTTAAAGAGAGGAGGGTCCCACTCAATCACCCAGGCTTAACTGCAACAGCTTGATCACAGCTCACTGTAATCTCAACCTCCTGGGCTCAAGCAATCCTCCCACCTCGCCTCATAAGTAGCTAGGACTATAGGCATCTAGCACCACGCACAGTGAAATATTAATTTTTTGTACAAATGGAGGTCTTGCTAATCTGCCCAGGCTGGTCTGGTCTCAAACTCCTATCCTCAAATAATTTCTTGCCTCAACCTCCTGAAGTGCTGGGATTATTGGTGTGAATCACCAGGCCTGGCTGATAAATTAGCAAAGCTTAACTAAGCCATTTCTAAAGTCCTAAAAGAGGCTTTAGTTAAGTTAATTCTATGCTACCTGTTTTATCAGATACAAAAATTTCTTCTTTAAGAACAAAAAAAGATCATTTATAGGTGAATAATAGTACCAATGGATTTGAATTTACCCTTATTATTAAAACCCTTTGGGATTAGAAAAAGGACAAAGATAGTTGACAATGGTTTATATAACATTTAACCACGTCTGAGTCAGTCAGAGACACAAGCCTTTCACAGACTCCAAGCATCAAGTCAAAAAGCCAAAGATGATATAGTATGATGTGTGAGAATTTTACAAAAGCAAACTAGCTTAATGAGTACAGCTCAAATATCCTTGAGGACAGTCAACATCTAACCTTAATATCATCAGTAAGATACAGAATAGTTTTCATAAATGTCCAGAGTTTTCTCTTTCTACTTCCTATCACCATGTTTTCTGTTTAAGTTTTCTACTTGCACCAGTTATTAAATTAAAGGAAAAAAAAAAACCTCAACTTAAAATACTAAAGCCAGAAGACATATATATTTCTTGTACAATCATAATGCATCCTCTTTCGGAAATTTTGCTGTTAATTTCAGGAAGAAATTTTCATAATTCTCACATTTTCCTTAGTAAAGTCAATCCAAAAAGACATAGTTAAGAAAAACACTTACACATTTGTTTTGATTAGGAAAAATGCTCATCTATTAACGCTAAGAAAATAAACTACACATGACTCTCCATCTCTGAAGACAAAACCAGAGGGAGACCTTACTAATGGCAGCTCATAAATTCTAGCCCAAGATCACAAATAACAGATGCAAGGAAACTCTTCCAAGAAAAATATATGGCATTATAAAAACCATAAAGGAGATTAGTGAAAAACTAAGGGCATATTTATCATTCAACAACCTTCCAAATAGTCTTCTTCTCAGTTTATTTAAACTATTCTAAAGTAATTAAGGAACCCAAAGATGATGCCCTGGAAAATAGAGATTATCTCTTATATTCCTCTGTGGTCTCTCTTAACAAAAACAGGTTGGTGGCATGTGAAACATTTACTGAAGGTACAAGAGCTATCCGGAAGAGGGGAGGGATCCCAACACAGGGGCTGCTCCACCCCAATGCTGAATAGTCTCTTTAAGGAGAGATACTGATTTTTTTAAAATATAAATTCCATTCACTATATATAAAAGGGATATAGGAAAGGATTTTACAAAACATGAAGAATCAATACACATGCCCCACAATGTACTTAGTGAAGAATAAGAAAAACTCAACAACTAAAATGTCGAGGAATATGGGTTAGAGGCTAAGAAAATAAAATTTAGAAACAATTTCATTACATTCCTTTACCATAAATTATTTATAAGAAACATATTTCTATGATTTTGATTTGCAAAATGTAAATTAACAATCCTCAGATCACTGTCAACAGATAAAGCCTCCAAAGAGGTTGCACTATCTCATATTAATCTCTCCTCAGCAAAAGGCAACCACAAAATACAGTGTGCGTGAGCCCACATCATTTAGGTTTTTCAATATAATATATCCACTGGGATCTATAGTAGTCTAATAATCATGTAGACGCACATCATAAATTTACCAATGTGAGTCATTACTGCAAAGAAGAAACTTTGAGGTGTTCTTCTTTGTCTGCATCACATATTTAAGTGTTGGTTCACTGAAAATATTAATATTACCAAAGTCTAAGTAATTAATTCAGTTTTTTAAATCTACTATTTTACACTTACAAGGAAAAGGAAATTGGAAGTACCTTACCATATATAACGTCTTCAGTGTTATTTGTGTACAGCATTTGCATTCTGGTGAATCACAGAAACTGAAGGTCAAAGAGCAGTGATGACTCAGTTAAGAACAGACAATGTGCCAGAAGCAAGGCAGAATCTATAACTCAAAACTCCTGATTCCATCTCTTTCTCTGATAAAGTATTCATAAAGCCTATGCAATGCAACAACAACAGCAAAAACACTGATGTCTTTTTCCTTTAATGAACATCTTCCCAACAAAATTGCCCCCTTTGTTCTAATTGGCTGCCGTTCTTAAGCTATCTGTTACATAGCCAGTAAAACAATGTAATGACGGGTTCCTCTTCTTTGCGCTGACAACACGTGACATCCCATCTGGGAGGAATAATTTTATTGCCCTGAATGAAGATCCCCATAATTATGAAAGAAGAACCTAAACAGCACTTCTAATATTAATAACCACTATATGACATCAATTACCTATAGTATAAACATAATATTCTGTACAGTGTAAAGCAAAAGAAAAAAAGTACAGAGAGGGCCTGACTAATGTGAAAGTGCTCAATGTATTTTTTAAGTTGTTTCCTTGCTCTCAATCATAGCCCAGTCTATTTTACAGCTTGTCTCATATCTGGCCGCCAAGGAAGGAAAGATGAACTAGGTTGACATATATGAAAACAGTTAATGACCACATCATAAGAATATAAAAGAAAAAAATTCTTTTTTTTTCTTTAGGAAAAAATATTCTTCATTTCAATCTTCTCATTCACAGCTATATTTCTAACATTAAGAGCAGCCTTTCACAAGGAATAAGAAATAGTCAAGGAAACAAATATTTTTCTTAAATTACTGCTTCATTCTGCTAAAACAGTACATGTGTCTTAAAGAAGTATCTTTAAAAAAGTTTTTCAAGTTTGATCAGATCCCAGTAATGTATTTTTGGTGTTACTTTAATTGCCCAGGGGGGTCCTCCTCATAAAGTATTCTCCCAGGCCAATTTCTTCAAGTGTTTCTCCTGCACTCTCTCCAAGGATCTTTATAGTTTCACGTCTTAAGTGTAAACCTTTTATCCAGTGAGAGTCAATTTTTGTTAATGATGAAAGGTGTGGAACCGGTTTCAGTCTTCTCTCAGTTGCCAGCCAATTCTCCCAGCACCATTTGTTAAATAGGGAATCTTTCCCCCAATTTATATTTTCTATAGGCTTATCAAAGAACAAATGACAATAAGTATCTGGGTTCATCTCTTGGTTTTCAAGAACTGTTCCATACATTCATATCTCTACTTTTGTGCCAAAACCATATTATTTTGATCACTATAGATTTATAGTATAGTTTGAATTCTGGTAGTGTGATTCCTCCTGATTTGTTTTTATTTCTAAGTAATGTCTTGGCTATGTGAGTTTTTTTCTGGTTCCATATAAAACGAAGTACTATCTTTTCCAGATCTTTAAAGTGTGATGGTGGTGCTTTGAGAGGGATTTCATTAAATATATTACTAGGATCTGTCAAACTAAAAAGCTTCTGCACAGCCAACAACACAGTAAGAAAAGGAAGCAGACAGCCCTCATAGTGGGAGAGGATATTTGCAGGTTATGCTTCTGACAAAGGTTTGATAACCAGAATCCACAGAGAACTCAAACTTATTAATAAGAAAAGAACAAGTAATCCCATTTCATTGTGGGCAAGGGACTTGAACAGAAGCTTCACTGAAGAAGATAG